>JAAAKL020010174.1:0-14557 GCA_010016065.2 Carybdea cf. marsupialis auct. non (Linnaeus, 1758)
TTTTTTTGATGTTTTCAAACCCTCTCTTCTCTATAACACTTGAGAATGTTGTAGTGGAAAGTCGATATATCAATCATTATATCAACAATCGTAGGTCTAGGAATTTCCGCAAATTCCCGTGAATCTGCCAGTATTTCTATTTCTGCTATAGTCATTGTGGAAACACCTAGCAAAAACCCGCCTCCTGCTAAATATGTAGGCGGCCATGTTGTGATTTTGCTACCGTCATATCATGAACGGAGTCTGTTGTTGTTCGTATACTAAGTTGTTACATTACATTAAAACTGTATCCGAAACTGATACTCTTTTTATCTACATTATTGTTCATAGTTTTGTGTGATGCAGTTCTGGTGCAAAAGGCGTACTATAGTGAGACATTTAGTGCAAACATAGAAAACAGTCTAACATTATTGTAACAATATAAAGTCAAATAATATCAATCAAGCTCCAATTTCTGAATGCCCGATTTATACATGTTAAGTGAACTGTCAGTTCACCGGTTTTAGGGTATCAAAAAGGGGAGTTGAAGAGAACTGCACCTATTTGAGGGAGTGTGTATATAACGGAATGTGGGAAAGCCTAGATTGCAGGGGCGTAATTGTCAAGGGGCTAGGGTACTGAAGCCCCCCAATATTTAGGGTCAAATTATTTTTCCTCAATACTGTGCGACATAAAATAACTTTTTATTTTTGTCTGGATGTGCATCAGAGACCGTTTCTGAGAAGCAGATTTTCAACATTTACTTCGTCGCCCAGTCATGGTGGGCGACATGTTCCCACTTCATGAATTTCAAAATGTTGCCCCCTCAATATTTCTGTCACAATTATGGCGGTGTTTTCGAGGTTGCAGTACATAGCAAATTAAATGAAGTATACACATTTGCCATTTTGGTCACGTTTTTTGTTGATTTTTATGTTGGTACAGTACCTACTACTAAAGGAAAAGGATGACCATGACAATGTTACAGATGATGATGTCGACGGTGACGACAAAGGCGATTGTGACGACAATGATGATGACGGTGTCGACAATTACAATTCCAACGACAGTAACGATTGCGATGTCGACAATGACAATTCTAACGGCGATAATGATGGCGATGTCGACGATAACGACGATAACGATGATGCCGATAACGATGATGACGATAACGACGATGAAGATAACGATGATGCCGATAACGATGATAACGATAATGACAATAACGATGATGCCGATAACGATCATGACGATAACGATGATGACGATAGCGATGATGACGATAACGATAATGACGATAACGATGATGACGATAGCGATGATGACGATAACGATAATGACGATAACGATGATGACGATATCATCGAAAAGAACGATCGCGATGATCATAATGATTTGTTGACCCTTCAATTATAATTATAAGAATACGCCCTTGCTCCACAGGTTCCTTGTGACCGCGCAGTTCACCAAGTTGCCCTTATGTCGCTGACGTCGCAGTCCGTTGATAACAGCGCAGTATCAAAGCATGTGGATATTGATACAACGCCTTTCAACCCGTTTTCTTTCTTCTGTCTCTTGGGATGCCATTCGAAAGGAACCAGGTAATTGACCACAGTAATGCACTCTGATTTTAACTTAGATACATCAATTAAGATTTCATCCCGAACATTTCCCCTTATATAAAAAATATTAAAAACTCTTTTCATTTTTCTTTGGAGCCAAATGCCATTTGCTCATAGCTTATCTTTTCCAGCGGTCATTAGGAATTTTCTACTTCGAATTTTGTTCTGTCGTTACGTCCTTATAAAGAAATTAAAGTATAAAATTCATAACTTGTGTCTCATTTTGTGTGTTTCTCTTTTTTTTTGTCTTAAAGCTCTTGATTCTTTTAAGAAATAGCGATTTAATAGTCGCTGTTTATCTAACTTTTGTCGTGATGTAGTCGGTTCTGATTTTCCTGCCGCATACACGCATGCACCTTCATGTTGAGTCATGGCTTACTAAATAACTAATAATAGCATTATTACTAATAATATTTAATAAGCCATGTGTTTAGTCAATGCATATGCCAGTCCTACTGTTTAAACCACCATTATTCCTTCTACAAGCTCAGTTCACTGTAAGTGGCTAGTCGAAAACAGGGGGGGGGGGGGGTTGAAAACATTTGGAATTTATAAACAGGGGGCTCTTATTCCAAAAGGAACAATAGATGTGTCAAGGAGGGAGAAAGTTATTTCTGTTGACGAATTGGAAGCTAACGTTGGAGGTGTTCTAAATTGAAAAGAAAAGAAAGAGAACTTGCTCATAGTTGACGCAAGATGACAAAGTATGCTTGTCGTGTGCCCATTGATGTCTAAAAAACACTGGATCGAGCATTTTCCGTCTAAAAGCGAGATTAGTCGCTAAACACGATATCAGTCCCCATCAAACAAAGCTTTTAAACAATGTTACGTAACATGGCGAACCTTCCTGCGCTATTTTAACTAATGAGGGCCTGTACTCGTGACTACACTTTTTCTCTGTTGGAAACGATTGGAAACTCGATGCAGTCTTTTTGAGAGGCTAGTGCGTGTGCCGCATATTGCCGTATAAGAATGAAAGGTCAGGTCAATGAAAAATCTACAGAATTTTTATATTAATACTGATAATTTAAGACTGCCAGAGCATTGAGGTGAGTCACTGTCGAAGCATTATTGAGGATTTTTATTTATATTATCAGATGGCCTGATAAAGGATGCTGTTCTTATTCCACGTCATGGAGAGGTGAACAGTCAATGAAAAACGATACAAGTGGCCGTCCGCTCTATAGACAAGGTTATGTGAAAAATTTTGTTGCCGCACCGTCAATTAGGAGTATGGAAGTCTTTACTGAGCAGTGGAAGCCTTTCTACAGATCGACAGGGCAGAAGCCAACGCTGATTCTGTTTTGGACGTATTGGTAAGGGATGATGTATGTTCTTGCGTAACTATTTGTGTACTATCATTCTTGTGGTTTGTTTGAGGGGAAAGAAGAGGTAAAGAGGATGTTAAGCCAGCACTAGTATCTGTTTTGTTATGCCCACGCACTTATTTTTATTGATAATACCAGAGATTTTAAAACAGATTGTGTTTGATAATCTCCGATTATACATTACTGCACTTTTTATCTTGTATTACCCTATCAAGTAGAAACAATTAGCCCATTAAGATTTATTTAAGTAACTTTATCTTCGTTTTCATCGTCGTTAACAAATGATATACTCTATATTCTCTGTAATTTGGTACTCTGATCGTGTTCTTTGTTGCAAATTTGGTGTTTTGAATACAAAGATTTTCCTCTCCAGGAAATATAAGGTATGTTTCATGGCTGCTACTTTCAAAAAACCGCGAGGCCATTATTCTTGATTGTAGCAATTTATGTTGTTACTGTAATCTCGTTTCTGGTCTTAGAGCAGCAAACGCCTTTTTCGTGGTAATTAGCAGAACAAAGGGAGGTAGCATGAATAAGCTGTGGGATTCGAATCCCCATTGAAAGGAGGGGGAATGTACAAATATTAAGAAGGTTGGTAAGAATCTGTTTACTAGACCTACTTACTAGCATTGTTCGTAACTACATTTCTTATATCACTTACCGGATTGGTTGATTTGCCCTGACTTAAGCATCACTAAGGTGTCCATATCAGAGGATGCAGTTGATACTACTCTGGCGTTCCAATGCATGGAATGAGTCCCCCGATATCCATTAGTAGAGTAAAGTCTTGACTTCATGCCTTACACGCTCAAAGAAGTAGGAGGCTTTCCAAAGCCGATGCGATCTGAAACGTTAATGTAAAATATCGTTGTTCTTTTTAGGTGCGTCCCATCCACGAAAATATTGAAGTTTCTGGAGCGATTTGCGCAGGATTTTCCCCAAGAGGTACATCTTTAATTACTTTTGACATAACATATCGAAGTTTATTGAAGTGTCCTGCCCTTATCTGGTTTGCAAATATGTAGTAACATGCATCCTAATCAGGCTAAAGCCCAATTCTGAGTCAACACCCAGTTGTAAGTAGGTTTAACCCGATTTCAACTAGAGCTCCTCCCAAAGTGGGGCGGGTCTAGGTGTTTACAACCATGTTTGAATTTGATGTATCATTTTGACATTAACGATTCCATAGTGGTCCAAGCTGTAGTAACGGTATTTAAACAGTTTTAGTGAAACTATTGTAACCAGTACTAGTGCAGTTTCCACTTGAAATCTAAGACTTGGTTTTCTTGTATGTATTCATCTGTTGCAACTGGTTATGTTTTTTAAATATTAGGGTTATTTGAAAATAGCTAGAAACAACGCGTCCATAGTAAGCAAATGAAAAGCTTTTTTCTTACCGATTCTCATCAGAGTTGCATTTGGCAAATTGATCGGAAAGTAAGAATTACAGGAATGCCATAAAAAAGGCAGGCAAAAAATTTGACAACAATCTAAAAAGGCGAGTTTTATATACAGAGTCCTTAGGTAGGGCTCCAATTGTTTAATAAGCAGTGCTTCGAGTACACTGAAGTGGAATGACGATCTGCCCCTAGCTAGAATACTAAAATGTGAATTTAATAATAAGAATAGATAGCAGCACAAGGATCGCTATGCAATAGATGTCTACATATAGCAGAATCGGAACGAGAGCATTAGAATTATTATTGCACATGACCGCACGGACCTAAAGCATAGTGGGGCAAGGGGTGACGTGAAGTGGCCGTTCGAACTGGACCGTAATCTAATACCTTGCGACTTGAACGCCAGGATGTTGCTGTATGTCTTTGGATCTCCAGGATATTCCTGTATGTCTTTTGATCTCCAGGATATTGCTGTATGTCTTTTGATCTCCAGGAGATTGCTGTATGTCTTTTGATCTCCAGGAGATTGCTGTATGTCTTTTGATCTCCCGGAGCTTGCTGCATGTCTTTTGATCTCCAGGAGATTGCTGTGTGTCTTTTGTATCTCCATGCGGGTATGGAACGTGAGTCAAACTTGAACATCATTGCGCTAGGTTCCAACTGCAAAATCCGACAAGTCCTTAACTTGTCGGATGCGAGGCTACACTCACCTACCTGCGTCCGAATCGCTATCTGACGCCTTGAATGCCATCATTTGGTAAAAATTGCGTACCGTTTTATTAACTCAGAAGTCAAAGATAAAGGCATATATAACACCTTCTTAATGTTGTAGCAATAGATAATCCGGATGTAAATCTGATCCAACGTACAAATAATAAAAACTCGAATCTGTGATCATTTGGGGATCTCGGCTTTAACTTGGAATAGTCTTAGTAGTCCATCTTCATCTGCCATATTGGAGCACGGTCGGATTTCTGGGCATGACATCTCTCAGTCTGACTTTGAAATCATCTCTCACTGTAGTTCCCACCTCGCACTTTCTATCCACGAAAGTCCCTTGATATCCAAACTCAAACCATCCCTCAGTAATTTCCAATCGGTTCTCCCCCTATCTTTGTTTTCATTGTGTTTTCATTCTTTGTACCTTTGTATGTCTTCCCACTTATCATATTCTTTTTGAAAATGTCACATCTTTAGTATTTCCAGTATTTCCACTTGATCAAACTAATCAACTGTATTTCATTAAGTTATCTTCAGAGTCATGTTATTTTGCTATTGTTTTTTATCTCGTATAAATGTGACCAAACATACGTGTAAATTATTCCTGAAGATGATGTGTTACATCGAAAGCTAGATGAAAATTTGTATATGATCGATTTTCCAGTGCGTACTTTATTTGCTGTTATGCTTCGCTTAAATGTTTTTGCCTGGATTTTTATATTTATATGCAAAATATATAACTCCAATGTACTATTACGACGCGCATATTGTTTCCCCTTTTTCGGTATTCTTATAGTCCTGTTGGTGACATACTATTTCTCTAGTATCTATTCAAACGTATTCTTCTCCTCTTAGTTCCGGTATGTGGCATGCTGTATTAATAGCGGTGATACGGTGAGAGTGCACCGTCAACAGCTGCTGAAAGCACTTCGAAACGACATTGGACTCAAACTTGATGCTATAGATGCAAAGGGCAATATTCAGAGAGGTAGAGAAAGAGAGCTACTGGCATCAACCCAAGTTTCACATTTCTGTTCATGCCACATTGAAGGCGAAAGTAGTAGTGGTAAGAGAAGGATATCTTTTGACCGACGATCACTACAGAGTCCGGTGGAGATGTATGGTGTTTGTGGCGTGCCAATGATCGTCATCATCCACCCAAGAGGTAAGTGTTCTACACCTATGATGGAGTCGGAACTCTGGACTATGCAACCAGGGAGTTTGTTAATTTTGATAATTGGTTCGACTGTTGAGCACGGAATACGTAATTGTTTATAAGACCTTTCTGGGCAGTTATGGTTGTTGATTTGTCAGTGCCTCCCCCAACCCCCACCCAGCCCTCATACACACGCACATACAAAAACACACACGCTTATCGTGGATGAAGTTGAGGCGGCGTGGTTGATAAGGCATCGGTTCAGAACTTGAGGATTGTTGCTTCCAGGTCTCTTGCACCTCGGCATGAGCTCGAGTAAGTCACTTTTCTTCGAATTAATCTCGCGTGCGGGCGAAGGCGTGTGACACGAACGTTACTCGATGAAGTGCAAAGTGCAGCGCCTTCAAACAAAAGATGATTACAAAACAAAACCGGAAAACCAAAGCAATTGTATTAGGTTTTGCTACTGTGCATCTGGTACTTGTATTTAACCCATATTGAGATCTATACCTCATAGTAGTCAAACTGGTCAACGGACTGATATTTAATCGTATTCACCAAGAAATCGAAGAAGTATTTGGTTTCGGAAAAGGGAGATCAACTAGTGGGCTCAGCCGGATCAAGTTTGATGTTTGAAAGGCAGACAAAAACCAACACGAAAGCTGCAATAGAACGCCTGGATGGTCATATGAGGCATCCATACTGCGCATCCGGTGCTGGGTTGCATATTACGTCCTTTTGCATGACAGAGCTGTCTTGACTGGTATTTTGAAATTAAACACAAGTTTATTCTTTACTGCAGTGGCGGCTTTAGGGTATGGCGGTCAGGGTGGTAGCCCAGGGCCCCGCGCTTCCACCTCAGAAATTTTTACATCGATTTCTTTTTTTTCAAAAAGCCTTTTCAGTTATTTGAGAAAAGATGAGGAATCACAACTAGCCACACAAATAAAACCAGAACCTGATTTGTCAAAAGGCCCATATTATGTAAGCTATACGGGGTGAGGAGATATTGAGCAATAATACTTTTCTTTAGTAGGGCCCCACGTTGAAAAAGTGCCCAGGGCCCCACACGTCGGAAAGCCGCACCTGTGTAACGTGTAGACTCCCTTCATCATCCGCCGAGGTATTTCAAATTTCTAGAAGGGGTGTACCAGGGGGAAGATGGTAGACTTAAGAGGTTACCAGACCGACAACAATAGAATCATTGAAAGCCATGGGTCTAGCGACCTCTATGGGAGTGATGCACGCTTCCTAAATTTGAATGTGAACATGGCACAATTAATGGTTGAATGACAAGGTTGTGTACTTAAAGCCTTAAGACTTACGTGAAGTAGCAAAATGTAATACTGGAGTTTAAAATCGTTGTTGTTATGTTATTTCGTGTAATCATACATTTTTTGAGATAAACGTTTTTCGAACTTTGCTTTTATGAAAAGACACAAAATAATTCGAGTAATAATATGTAGTTCATTTTTTATGATGCCGTTCGATGCCAACCTTTTTCTCCTGGCTACGTTCATCAGAGTTAACTTTTCTTATAATTTCCGTTTCAAACAGGTAATATATTTTGGCAAGGTCGATTCAACGCTCCAAACCACATGTCATTTTCAATGTTCCTACATCACGTACTTAGCGTATTAAATGACAATGCCTGCGAAATCCCAGGGTGCAACATGTGCAAAGTGGAAAAAGTAGACGTTGATGGCTTGTTATCAGATACAGAAGCAACCCAAGGCAACCGAGAATCACGTACTTCATCTTCTAAAAGTAAAAAGCCAGGCCTTAATGAACATTTGTTTCCTGATATTTCGGAGAGTGACAGAAAGAGCTCTGGAAATTCGACACGATATCAGCGAGGAAGTGGTTTGACACATCGACACAGCGACGTACTCAGGGAACCAGAGATAGATGCTACGTCGTTTGCCTCCTCAAGATCTTTCCCACTTATTACACCCAGAGCACCGAAAGGGAGAAAACCACCAGAAACATATGCTCGTTATCGTAGCTTGACTTCACCCATGGCTTCAAAAAGAAGTAAACAAGAGGTTACTTAGCAACAGCAGATTTACGCAATTTAGAGCACGTGGTGCTTGCCATCGTACTGCAGTCATCCTTGCTGATTGCGAGAAAGTAAATGTTTGGTGGGAAGTTTTATTGATAATAATCAATCTGCATCGAGGGATTTTGTGTAAGCGTTTGGTGATACTAAAAAAGAAGGTTTTCTGCTTATCAACATTTATGGTATCCCTTGCAAATAGAGAAGTATTTTTTACGAAAAAAATGAGGCCGTACGTTATTAAAATTGAGGGGGAGGAACACATATTGTAAGCCATAAATTCTTATTTCGTTATTTAGATGACGTTTCCTCTTCTGTTAGAAGAGCCCCTCAGCTTGGACAGAAATGTTTTAAATGTCTCCTTCAAGCATGGACAGAAATGTTTTAAATGTCTCTTTAAAGCATAGACAGAAATGATTAAATGTCTCTTTAAAGCAAGTCTATTATGTGCCTGGAGATTCTTACGAACATGTCTCCAACATTATCAAACGAAGTCATCCCATTGGTTACTGCTGTTTGCTTTTTTCAGGTTCAAGTTCAAATATTCTCTAAAACTGAGAATTCTCTCGTCTAGCGTGCAATAGACGACCTATTTTGCAAATTTAAGCATACCCATGATTCCGAAATATTTCATTTGGGGGGGGGGGGTTGATTTGAGACCCGTGTTTGTTATATTAAAAAACTAATAGATTTAAAGGGTAGCGTCTGTTACCTGCCCGGACCACTGCAGTAGTTCTTGGCACTTAAACCACGATGACTACCCATCCCAGGGAAACATGAAAAGCTACTAGTTCTCACAAAACTCAGTGACAAACGAAACAAATCTGCTAAGACACAAGAGTAGTGTCAAGTCCGCTTATCTCGAAACTATACCCATTGCTAAAATTATTATTGGATGTACATGGGATCACGAGAAACAGTATACGTATACTTTTTACTGTATACGTTTCAACGTACGAGGAGGTCTCATATGTAGCCGATTGAAAGCTCTCCTATTTCTTCTTATCACTGATCTCTAAAAGAGACTGGATCGAGCTTCCCATTGTTTCCAACTACGAAAATGTGTAGTCACGAGTACTGGCCCCCATAAGTTAAAATAGTGCGGGAAAGTCCGCCATGTTGCGCAACATTGTTTATAAGCTTTGTGTGATGGGGACTGAAATGGCGTCCAACGGCTGACGTCACTTTGAGACGGAAGATGCTCGATCCAGTATTTTTTAGAGATCAATGCTTCTTATTCATTTATCAGGTACGTTCTTCCATGTGAGGCTTGAATGCGATAGATCAATCTGTTATTCGCAACTGTGAGATTCTTACTGTAATTCAAGACAGACCAGTTCCCTCCAGGTCCCATTTTACCTTTTATTTTATTGATCATTCCTTGTAACAGGTGCCACTGTACTTCGTTGTGGTAAGATATAGTGATCCAATTAACAAAGTTTGTGTATAGTTATTACCCAGCATACGACTTTTAGTGCAAAAGTAGTGGTTACAACGTATGATACACGCAACGAAAGAAACTGCGTTTTTACAACAAGCCTCTCATTTCAAACTTCAAATCTTTAGGACCCTATTGTCTTTGAAGTGAGATTTTGAACGCTATTCTCACCAGTCTGGTCAGACTCGTTGTAATTTGCTTTTAAATGTGCCCGGATGTATAAATACATATTACTGATAATTAGAGTGTTTGCAACGGAGTCGATGTTACGTGATGCTACACTTCTATGTGTGCATGCGTACGTAAAATAGACAGGGGCTTACGCAGGACTGTAGAAGGAGGATCCAATAGTTTAAGACATAGGGTAGCCCAACAGCGTGGAGATTCCTCAACAATGATATCATCCTGCCATCTAAAAATTACGAGTGCTTTCTAACGTCGGTCACTGTGCCGCTACCACCAAATATTTTATTGGAGGAGGAGGGGGCTAAACCGATTTTCACCCAAATTATTTCAATGTTCCAAGGACTTGGCAAGGGAAGGAAATATAATCTGTTAAAAGTTTTAATTACCTTGGAAATTACTGGGGGTTATAGCCCCAGCCCCAGTCGTTGCAACACTGGGGAGTTGCTGTGATTAGTTTGTTTTTTAACCATAAGGGGAGAGACAGGGCATCTTGTATTTACGTATAAATCTAGTTGTTCGGCACCCTATCGTATTTCCCAGTTCTCTATCTGCGTATATTTCTAGTTTCCTCGGTTGTGTATTTCTATTTACGTCCAGATAGTAGAGTTTATCATGTCAAGATTCATAGAGGAAAATCTATGACACATGAGATGATTAACTCAAGTCATTTAAATGATCAACTGAGGCAATAAATGTTAGAATATTTAATTCTATTTATCTTAATGTATTTGTACAAAAGTGTTAGCAATTGACAAGGTTTGACCGTTGTCAGTCATAGCCATACTTCCTCATTTACTTATTTTATATAAGTTGGAATATGGAATAGTCACTGAGTAAAGGCGATTTATTCCGGGTCGTCGTAAAATGCTAGAATTTTAGAGATATACTAACCTAGAATTGCCAACTTATGCTATTATAGAAATTTTCTTGCCAAGATGTACTTTCCTAGAATCCTTTTGTGAGAGAAGATACTAGTACCCTAACCCCAGCCCTAACCCTAATTTGATTCTAGAGTAGTACATCTATGGTTAAAAATCCTTCTAGGATAGTGCATATAGAAATATTTTAGGAAGTACATCTCTAACTTACTAGCATTTTTACGCGCCTCCCTTTATTCCTGACCATAATACTCCCGCGTATCAAGAAACAGTGTGTTAAAATCAGAGGCCCTTGAACTTTCTAGTCAGCCCTTTTGGGTAGAAATGAAGTTGGAATGCTACTTTTGTACCAGGCTTTCCGAAGTGTGGCCGTATCTATTTGTGATAATTTAATTCGTAAGAAAAACGTGGCCTAGTGATCGCCTGCCATACTGTCAACTGTATTTAACATATAGAGGAGAAGCTTTTGACACAGACCATAAGAACGTCCCAGTTACTGTTGCGTATGGAATGAATAGTGATGGAAATAGTGGGAGGGGAGTTAGTGGAGGAGTGGAAGTGTATTAGAGTTAATAAATAGGAACTGTGATTTAGGGTGCCAACCATGAAACAAATAAGTGCCATTATAGTAAATGATGATTCGAGACCCAGAAGATTGAGGCCTCGAACCTGGTCTGTTACATGTCCATATAGCCTAGAGTAAACCACTTTGTCTCGAATTACTCACGAATACTGTTAAGCGAGACGCATTCCAAAAATAACTTTGCATATATGGTAGATGTTTATCATGTCATGACTAGTCTTTTTCTGAGCTACTTTTCGAGAGATACTTCTCCCATCTTCAGGTTAATAGATTCTGGAACTTTTCGCTAAATTTATCTTGTAAAATTCCGGACCTCCGAAGACATAGGGATCGAACTTGTTATAGAGGTAGCGCCATGCTTGTTTTTGTACCTGTAGTGTTTTCTCCGATATTGCTGGGAACTATATGTTTGGGAAATTGTAAGAGATGTGGTTGATGTGGTTGCGGTGGTGTAGGGAATGAATGGTTTATTTGATTTTCCTGGTTACTGTGTTTATCTCTCTTTCCAGTATCTCGATAGAGGTCTGCTATATGCGGTGGGAAAGTATGACGTCACGATTTTGAGAATGTTTAAATTATGGAAAAAATACTCAATTTTCATGTTTACCTTTAAGTAAGAACTCCAGTAGCCAAAATTGAGAGTGTTGCCCTTTCCCAACACCGAGATATACAGCTTTAAAAGTTCTAAATCTCTCTAACAAAACCTTATTATTTGATGCTGGTTCCCAACGTAAGGAACCAAGGAATATTAACAGAGTTTTGACCAGAGATTTTTGAACTTCAAATGCTTCTAGACTAAGTACTGTAAACACTAAAGGCCTGGTACTTTGGGAAACAGCCTAGTTTATGGTTGCCTTTAGATACATGGAGTCAAATCATACTGTTTCCAAAACTTTTGATTTGTGACGTCATCACATTCCCACCGCATTGTTGCTTTTTATTTCTCTCTTTCCGGCTGCTTTCTTGTGTTCCATTTGCGTTTGACCGAAAGAACGTTTTGATTCGCCAATGTATATTGTTCGAGAGTCTTTGCAACTTAATTCGTATACGATGTTGTTGGTTTCTTTTGAAGGGACGAAACGTAGCTCACAAAAATACTACGACTCACGACGTGATAAGCATCTACCATCTGTGCTATTAACTGAGTCGAAAAGTATATTTAAAGAACAGTTTCCAGCTGTGTTTTTGGTACAGAACAGAACAGTTGTGTTTTTGGTACACACAGTTTCCTCAATTTAATTGTAAGGTGGGGAGAATGATGAAACTTGCCCTTTGATTAGACAAGCAGGCTGTCCCACTGGGTATTCCATTAGAGCCCGGAGAAGCTAAAGAGTTAAGCTTTAGCATAGACTCGATAGCAGTTATGGTCTGTGAAGAAGGCTCATAGAACTGGTTCAGTATTAACAAATATTTATGTATTTATATACGGAGGGAAACAAGCCTTTTGTTACCCAAAATTTGTTAAAGAAAGATAGAACATTTGTAGGTCTATAAAATCTAATGGAATAGGATGTACATATGATTTATGGATAGTGATGGTATAATGTGAAATAATTTGGAAATTTTACGAGTTTGTAAATATTTAATTAAATGTGACCTCGATTTGATATTTGTTTTTAAAATTAAGGGGTCTTGTATATCACGTGTAGCTTTTGTAAATGAGGAACTTGAAGAGATGATCCTAATGTTAAGTATCAAAGAACATCTTCCAGCCTCCTTTGCTTGCGTACATACCTGTTGTGTTCGACTCTACTACAAATACCATTTTTGCTTTAAAAATAGTTCTATTAGGTAGCTATGTTTTTTCCTGGCGCTTCCCAGTCAGGTTTGTAATCATCTCCTTCGCAATGAGAGTGTCTAGAGGGTGAGAGGTGAAATATCAAGATTGTTCTGACGATATAACTTCTGACGAAGTCTTTTCCTCTGACGCTTCCCTTTCAGGTTTCTAATCATCTTCTTAGCAATGAGAGTGTCTAGAGGGTGAGAGGTGAAATATAAACCTTGCTCAGACTAAGTTTTTTTTCTGACTTCCCTGTCGGGTCTCTAATCATCTTCTTGGCAATGAGAGTGTCTAGAGGGTGAGAGGTGAAATATCAAGATTGTTCTGACGATATAATTCCTGACGAAGTCTTTTCCTCTGACGCTTCCCTTTCGGGTTCCTAATCATCTTCATGGTAATAAGAGTGTTCTGAGGATGAGAGGTGAAATATAAACCTTGCTCAGACGAAGTCTTTTCCTGACTTCCCTGTCGGGTCTCTAATCATCTTCTTGGCAATGAGAGTGTCTAGAGGGTGAGAGGTGAAGTATCAAGATTGTTCTGACGATATAACTTCTGACTAAGTCTTTTCCTCTGACGCTTCCCTCTCAGGTTTCTAATCATCTTCATGGCAATGAGAGTGTCTAGAGGGTGAGACGTGAAATATAAACCTTGCTCTGGCGAAGTTTTTTCCTGACTTCCCTGCCTGGTCTCTAATCATCTTCGTGGTAATGAGGTGAAATATCAACATTTTTCTGACGATATGCGGCAACAAAAAGAACGGATAATTAAGAAGAATGTTGACATTTGCATGGCACGTTGAATTTCTTTGTTATGCTGGGGTTACCATCTGTAGCATAATATGATAACTGGTTTAGTATTGCGCGAGGGCGGGTAAGGTCTTCATAAAATAAAGCAAACCAAACTAATAACCTGTTTTTTCAAGACATACATGGGGGAAAGCAATTCCGATATTAGTTCAATTAATCTCTTTATTGTCGAGAGTTCTTTTTTTTACGTGCCTACCAATCGTCAGGAAGCCTGGGGCTGAATATGCATCGCACCATCTTCAAAACATTTGAGAGAACACGCTAATTATTTCCCCCTTTCTCAAGAAATAACACCAGAAAAGAAGAAAAACAGATTTTGCACAATACTCTAATTGTACTCTTTTGTTGAAACATAAGCAGGCACCAAAGTTAGCTTAGAACAGATAACTGTAAAACATATCTGAAGGGAAACCTCTGAAAATTAGCAAGTAGGGGGGTGTGAATAAGAACGCCATAGCTGGCGATTTTGGGGGCAAACTATGCTAGGAACGTTCATTCGAGGCTTGACATCGGTTTCTTACTGAGGGTTTCGAACAGATATTCTAACTAATCCCACAGGGCTTCCATTGATAGCAGCTAAGTCAGTTTTTAGCTGAAGGAATCACCCTGTATAAACAATGTAATA
>JAAAKL020010175.1:0-13278 GCA_010016065.2 Carybdea cf. marsupialis auct. non (Linnaeus, 1758)
TGCTCCAATAACAAGTCCCATGAACATGGGCACCGTCAAACCCCATGAATGGGAATAAAAGACGTTAAACGATTGAAAAAAAAATAAAAAAATTCCAAACCTTGTGTTTTGACAAAGTGACAGTTTCCATGCAATTCTGTTTTTGTTAGTTTCAATGTTTTGGAGTGCTGAGCTACAGAACACCCCTTGGACCAATTTCCTGTTGTTGCAAGCCCACCTCATAAGATGTAGAAATGACCAGCTCCATTATGATCTCTTATTTCGACCCCTGAGAGAGTAGATAGAAACTTGACAGGTTGATCTATTGTAAATGTCATCATGATTGACTTGTAAGGTCTATATCATATAGGAAAGAGATACTTTACTACAGTATCCAGTAGAAGAAGAATTTTAATTGAATTTAATGGAATCTAATATCCATCTGCTACTGTTTCTGGTGTATTGTCTCGATGATCCATCAGTTTTTGTTGTTTGGTAAGACATGACTTCTTAGAGATTACTAATGACTCCTGGTGAAATATGGAAAAGAAGGTATATTTGAAATTTGTAAGTCTTTGAGGTCATTAATAGGAACACTTGATCTGTAATGTGAACTGAGTTTCCTCTATAATTGAGTGTTAAAAGGAAATTTATTTTTAAATGAGGGACTTGAGGTATTGGGTTCCTATGTATAAAACTCCAAAGGCCTGGACTGATATTCACCTTTGGCTGAGAATGGTAAAGTTGCATACTGCATGTCCTTGATTTAGCTCTTAGGGGCAAGGTGGTTATTTGACGGTGTGTGCTGATTGTAAAAATTCAAGACAAGAGTGGGGGTTGAGTTGATCTGAGTAATTTGCCTGATCCGGTGCTCCACTTTACAGGGGCCATGGCAGTGCCCATGTACATGGGACTTATTACTGGAGCTTAGTTCACTTTAAGACCTGATACCCTTCCTGACATCACCTGTGGCCCTTCTTGGATTCAAACCCTTATCCTCTTAAACTGAAGACCAGGAACATGTCCACCAGACCACGACAGCTCAAATTTTTGTTGTACTGATGCAAATGGGGGATGGTGAAAATGGACCCACTTGAGAGAGATGAATGGCAGAAAGAATTACGACATAGAATGAGGAAATCCGTCAAACCTGTGGGGTAAACTGTGGAACAATAGACGTAAAACCGGATGGTAAGGTAAGGTACCCATTCTGAAAACTGTTCAACAATATTATGTAACCATAAATAACCACCCAGAGAGCCGAAGCTGTTCCCCCAAAAAGTTATTTTGATTAAGTATGTGCTAATTGACTGTTCCGGGTGTTGGCTTATGAACAAGCAATATTTTTGTACAGAGGTTCTAGTTAAGGGGGAGTATTGGATGTTGGAAGCTAACTCAAGGACTTATGAAAAGTGTGATTGACAGTCTGCAAGTGTCAAAGTTGTTAATGGCAGATTAAATGAAAACCATCAGGAGTGGAGATGTTCAGTTCTTGAGCATGAAGTGGTTTAAGCCACACTAAGTGTCCATCTAAAGATATCAACACTGCACTGTGAGGGGAGCACATTGTTTCAAGGTTAACTTTTACATTCACAGTGCATATGCTTGATATCTGCCAGGTGCACTACAACAGTGCCACAATTTCTTAAGAACTGTATCCACTCTACATACAAGCCCTGCTGTGAAGAATTTGTGGCATATGATCAATGCCCTTGTTTTAAATGCATTATGTAGGGGTTTTCCATTTGTCCTAATATGTTATTGTTTTTTAAATGTATTTTGCCAGTATGACTCTACTTTTTTTCTTATTAAACAGACCTTGATTTTAGGTTAGACATTGCTCTGAAACTGACAGCTGTCAGCTCAAGTTCATGGTTCTAATTCATCAACTCTAAGGGGTTTCTAGTCTTGAAATCTACCAATGAATCCCAAAGATGGAATAGCATTTATATTTGCAATGTAAGAAAGTACAAGAATAGTTTATTTTAATGATAAAGCTGACAGATTGGGAAGAAGGCTAAACTTTCATGCAATTTTTGTCCTATGATATCATCCAGAAGAGATTTTGTGGGACTGTCAGTTTCGGATATTCTAGTCATGGTTGTTTCTTTCTCTCAGGGACTTTACCCCACTCATTAGTATGGTTGCACTCCCCTTTTCATCAGTTAACTTGTATCTGATTGTGCTGCACATTCTCTGTTATTAGCATGTCAAGTTCTGGACCTAATTTTCTTTGGAAGAATGATTTTCTTGATTATAGAAACTGTCATTGGAGTTGTGAATGAACTAGAAAATGGCTTGTGTAAATGAATTTTGACTAATAATATTGAATGAGACGCGTCATTGGTTTCGAGAAGTAAGCTTTCTGTGTAATGTTTATGGAAACAGATGGTGATTGCTCAAAACTACGAAGATTTCTTAAGAACATAAAAAGTATGAGAAAGTATGTTGTGCACTATGTAATCAATGAAGGGGTGTGCATCACGTGAACCGCAAGAAGATGCTAATATTTTATGTGATGTGCTGTGCCAGGATAAATGAACTATTCTCTTGCTTCCATTATGTCTTACAGACAGTGGTATCCATAGTAACCCTCAAGGGCTTGGAGGACACCAACATGACAGATTAGGAGGGCTTAGGAATTACATGGTAGGGCATGTGTGGGACCTTCGCTAGAAATTTTGAAAATTTTCTGCAGATAGCACATGTGTTTAGGTTGCTTTCTGTTGTGTGGCCTCTTGTCACCCAAACGGTGCAAAATCATGCAATTGAAGCTGTTATGATGTTGTGAGGCAGTAATATTGTGCTATGCCCCTCTCACAATGGCATTTACTTTAAAGCTAATATGACAGCACAGACTTAAATGACCTAGTGATGTGATAGTGGCAGCTAGTTTTAAATAACACATAACTTTGACGTTGAGATAAGGGTTCTTGTTAGTACTGGTAGACTGCACGGATATGTGGTACTCTGGTGCATAAACACAAAAGAGAGTTGGGAGGGAGCTAATGTAGAATAGATATTAGTAATTAGCATCAACATGAAAGAACAAAAACAAGTTGGTGATGTCAGGGAGGGTAAGTTAAAAGTCTCATATACAAGGGGACCTCACTATCTCTTTTTGAGGGGAGTGCAGGGTGTAAAATGGCATCATGAACATTCCAACCCCATGTACTTGTAACTGACTAAAATGATGATAAGAAATATAGCTCTGGAAAGAACATAGATTGATTCCTGAACATAGATTGATTCCTGATATCATTAACATAATATTAGTAACATTTCAATATGTTGCCCATATCAAGTTAGAATTGGATTCAAGTTTAGTCTTTTCACCAGGGTGGTTACAACAAAAATCCTATGTGTACTTGCAACACATGAGAAAATGGTTTACCTTATTGTGAATACTGTCAACTCTTTTTACTATTGTAGATGTTAGTGACCCCTTCTCTCCTGAAATATTTTGTACCATTCTGGGCATCATACCAATAGTCATGCAATCTTTCAAAAATGAGAACCAAATGGTAGTAAACTACAATGCCCAAACTTGCTTGCTTACATACTGCATACCTTTGTGTTGGTGCCAAAAGTGTACTTTTGTTTTCAATACCTTAGACTTCCAATCCTCAGTACTTTGCCATTTGCATTGTCCAAGCCCATATTTTAGTTTGAACATATTTGACTGGACCCTGTTTATCCAGTTTCTCAGATTACAATTTATGGGAAGCCCGCCTGGGAGATCTGCATTTATCATTTTTAGGCCAGGCCATTAATTGTTCGTACTGTATTTCCCAACCATTGTAAATGATTACATCTGATCAGATCATTGGGGCTACAAAAGTCTATAATGTGACATAGTCTGCACCAAAGAATTGATCATTAAGGACTTTATACAAATCCATCATAGAATTGTTGTTTTTTTCTTTTACAATATGATATCCACGGTGGTCTAGTGGATAAGTTCCTGACCTTCAGGTCAAGAGGGTCAGGTTCAAATCCTGGAAGGGCCATTGGTGATGTCAGGGAGGACATCCAGTCTTAGTGCTGTATGCTCCAGTATCAAGTCCCGTTTAGATGGGCACTGTCAAACCCCATGTATGGGGAAAAACCCAACCCCATATATGGGAAAAAAGACGTTCAACAGAAAAAAAAATCCCTGAAAAAGTTCTGTTTGGTCCATGTTAAGCAAGGCTTTTGAGGCTTTGAATTTGGCTTTGAGACTTTTGGGTTATATACATAGTCCAATTTTGAGGGATGGCTGCCACAAGTGCTGAGAATTGAGAGCATACAACATGCCTTTCAGGTACTACAGGTAAAAGCAGTGATGGTATCCTCTGATGTACCTTTACATCTCACACAAATTAAAGAAGGAAACAACTTGTTAAGGACTGTTAAATAGGTTTGAGCGTTAGGGAGTTTGTGTATGATATACAAACACAGTTAAGGAATTTTGTAGGATGCTGTACATGTCATTGTCAGAGCATGTTTGAGTGATCTTTTGTTCTTGAGAGAATCAGCTGCATGTTCAGTGTACTCTACACACTCATGTGCGTATGTGACATCACATTCTGTTTCATATTTGTGTCTTTTATTGTATTCACCCTGATCAAGGCCTAAGCCAATACTGGGAACGGATTACTTTTCCTTTTCAAATGACAATAAATTCATGTTTACTTTCTGAGCTTACTTTTCATGCTATTTTATGCTTGTTATTCTTGCTATTCATGCATGTAGCCCCCCCCCCCCCCCCCCCCCCCCCCCCCCCTCCCCCTCACCCCCCCTCTGTCCTTTCTCTCAAAACATAGTTTCCCAATTCACGAGAGCAGATGACAGAGCATAGTACCTCTGGGATTGTGGCAGGCAAGCTCACGGTCAGTTTGAACTCATGACCCTCGGAGTGTGAGTCTGTCACTCTACCACTATGCCACTACTGTTTCTTTAGTATTCAGTTACTGCAGCATGTTATTTTCAAATTTATGGCTGATTCCTTGATTATGTACTATTACAAATCAATTCATGCCCAGTTATATGCTCCTCGGGGACCGGCTGCATTATTAATTGTATTGGTTTACGTACACTAGCGTTTAAGCCTTGAGTGATTGCCTTTCTTTTGTTTGTCTTTTGTCTTGTTTGTTTGTCTTGTCTTTTGTGATTGTGATGGTGTAGTCATGGGCAGGCATTGCTAGAAATTCTTTACATTATTACAGAAGGGTTTGGAAGAACGTAGGAACTTTAAGAGACTTCAAATTACGTAATCCACAATGGGACTACACCCTGACTATATTGGTACTGTTAGATTGTTGTTATTAATTTGTGTAGTTCTAACTAACCAATCTTTAGCATGTTATTTAGCCACAGATTGTATGTCAGTAGTAGAATTGTAGAATTGTATGGGCAGGTTGTTTTTATAAGGCTGCTTAGAAGATGAAGTATTAAGCTTTAGTGTGAAAATGGCTTTTACTACTTACTGGACCTCAAATTCACTCGACTCTTGAAGTAAACTGCATCCCAAGATGTCTACCCCTTACACCTCAATATTTGCATGATGACCGTGAATATGTGCAATTCAGAGTAGGAAATTTCATATTTGATCTTTTATTGTCTCTATATCGCTCTGCAATATTGCATTGAGCACTCAGATAATTGTCCTGATTACAGTTACATAAATGATGGATTCTCCCTTCAATACCAACATCTGAGAGCTCGACTGTTCGATCAGCTGAGCAACCTACTCTGTGAATTATAGTGAAAGTGGCTGAGTAGACCACAGTCACTTGTACCCTTCACGTGTTCTTCAATCATCTTCAGTGTGACACATGTGTGACAAGGCTAGGCTATCCTAAGACAGGTGCAATCCACCCGACAGGCTTCTTAAGTTTCCATCCCCCCAATTTCCCTCACATGGACTGGGTGGGCCCTGGACTATGGTAAAGAGGAGTTGTCAAAGCTACCCAGCTCTGGAATTGAACCTGGGTTGGTGGTTTTCAAAGCAAGCTTTTGGACCACACGGCCACATGCTCCACATATATATATATATATATACACTCATGTGTTCCACTGTTGATAGTATTTTCCTGTGATTGACAGTGAAGATCGTAACATCATTTGCATTAGTCTATTAGTGTTATTTATTTATTTAGTTTATTTATTTATTTAAATTAACTATTGATTGTTGCACAAATCTTGAATAATCAGGGTGAGTGGAAATTTCGTGATAAGAAGTGATGGTGGTGGGTGGATGTACTGCAATATATACTTGGATGACTGGCAGTTGGGTGTCTTAAAATTTTGACAAGCGCCACAGCTCAATTATTCCAGGCCCTAGGTTATTTATTTAAGATTTATCTCCAGGTACCAAATATGTATATGAGCTATAGGTAGGATGCTATTATTGTAGCTTATTTTAGCTGATGTTTCACAGATTGTAGGCTATTGTTGTAATATCAAGTTGACACATGTTTGTAGCACCTTTCTCTTTCAAACAACTGGCTTCAAGCCTTGGATGTTGAAGGAGATCAGATTCATGGTATCTGCAAGTGGCCCACTGCTAAGTTGTTGTAGAGTTTGAATGGTTTTTACATGCTCTTGTTAGTTCTGAAACCAAAGGCTACAATTTTATAGAGCCTAACAGATTTATTCCTTTAAAAACCGTTAAAAAAGATAAAACCAAAAAAATATCCACCACGATGGTACCTTCATTTGACATATTGTAGTTGGGATTTGTATCTTCAAGGTTCCCAGGGTGGGCTGGTAGAGCTGCATACTCTCAGAACCTTTCAGTGAATTATGGGAATTCAGCACTCTTTCTGTTGATGTCGTAAGCTGCAGAAAAGGATATAACAGGAAGTTCTGACGTGTAAGTTGTAAATCAGCTGTCCATCTCATTTTGAGAAATATGAACCAATGATGACACAAGTAGACATTGTTAATTCTGATATTTCTTATACGTTTTGAAATCTGCTTAGCATGATGTTTTTAGTACTGTAAACTTTGCTCTGAAATGAGGGGTTTTGTGTAGTTTTTATGAGTATCAAGGCAGTGTATGTTTAACACGTCTGTTTCAACTACCTGAATGCATTAATGTTATGCATATTCCTATTCAAGATGTTCTCTAGTGCTCTTGCAGACCATAAAATTTTATATCTTGAACTGGAGCAGGAGAATATGGCATTTTTTGGCCAGTAGACAGCTGTTCAGCTACTTCCTTCATTTATGTACTCCTAAGTGATCATGTTCTAGGTTGAACACCCAAGAGTTTACACTGATGGGTGTAATAGATTGAGTACTATAGAAAAAGCAATTGTGACCTTTAAATGAATTTTTCTTTCAAGATGTTTGTAAACTACCTCAGTGTTCTGGCTTTTTGTGGTGTGGTTTTTAGGCCATCCCTTATTTTAATAGCAGATTGGATTTTCCATGGATACTGTACCAGGATATGGCCAGTTTATTTTCTGGGGGCATTGGCTTTAAGATGCACATTGTGTTGGTGCTATATAATTTGGAATCAGGTCATTCCTTTTACAAAATTTTTTGAGCTGGATGGTCATATAATTTTTTCAGTGAAACTCATACTTGTCCAACATTCAATTGCTTAGAAAGAATAAGAACAAAATTGTTAGGCAGAAGCTAAATAACCTACCAAAAACTGACAATTGATAGTTTTTATCCTATTTCCCCCCGGCCCTTATTTCTATGGTGTCATTGTAAAATTTTTTCTTCTTGTCTTGCTCCAAACATAGTTATTTTTCTTCATCTTCACATGACAATCTATTCATACTTGCTATTCACGTTATCCATGCTATTCATGCTTGCTATCCATTCTATTCATGCTTGCTATTCATGCTTGCCATTCATGCTATTCATGCTTGCAGCCCCCTCTCTTTCCTATCTCTCAGAACATAGTTTCCCACTTCACGAGAGCAGATGACAGAGCACAGTACCTCCAGAATCGGGCCAGGCAAGCTCAGGGCCGGTTCGAACTCAAGACCCTCTGAATTTGATAAAGTTTAGGACCCCCTACCTCCCAAACACAAATGTGACTTAATTTATCCCACTGCATGGTAATGATAAATGCATTGTAGTAAGTGGGGAGGAGAAACACTTGCAATGTCTTCATAGATTTTATGAAATTTAATTCTGTATATTAACCTTATAAACCTTTTTAGCCTGGGATATTAAGGAAATAATTGAATGTGTCGAGTCAGATGGAATTCGAGGAATGCCTACAAGATCACAGTGTAGACAGATCGGAAGTACAGAGCTTAAAATAGGCTTCCATGGAGACAAATTTAAAAAAGGATTGTTGTAAAGGGAGAAAAATGAGACGTTTGATTTCAGGTAATAATAACATCCCGCAAATTGATGGGGCACATGAATCTTGCGTCAACATAGTACTTGTTATTGAATAATTATTATTATCCACGAATAAGCATCCACCCCTGTGTTCACGTAGTTTCTCCCTGGTGAAGTCATATTGTTTGGTTGGCAAGTGAAGTAAATTGAACTGTATTGATATTGTACTCATTCTTTGACAGGCATATTAAAAAGCGCTCTACAATCGATATTTACATCGTAGTGCAATCCTCTTCAATAGGGTTCCCTCCCTGATTCACATCCTGGGAGTGTAGAGACATACTAGGTGGACACTTGGTACTGATGTGTTTGTTTCTCATCATCGCCACGCCCCATTTTTAGCCAGATTAAGTGAGTAGAGTACATATCTTCCTCAAGGATTTTGCAACAAGAAGTGGGTGTGAACCTGGAGACATTGCCTTTTTATATTTAAGTATAATCAGGACAATTAGCGTTTTATATCTATATATTTATATATTTTTTATGTATATATTTATATCTATATATTTATATATATTTATATTTATATTATATATATTTTATATATTTATATTTATAAATTTATGTCCATGTATTTATATATTTTTATATTATATATATTTATGTTTATATGTATATAGTTATTTATATATATAAACAGACATAAGGGCCATTCATCTATTATGAACAGATATCTATACTAACAATCGATACAGTTGCTCGATCCAACGAGGTTTACAAGAAGGTTATTACTAATAAGCAGGCGTAAAAGCAATAAACAAATTTTAACAAATAACAACAGCCGTTCCCTAATTCGCACAGACTGCAGTCTCAGGAACTGATGTATGCCAAAAAGTATTATTTATACGAATTCCAAACCAACAGGCACTGTGGATACCGATTCTAGAATGCCTGATGTGACAAGGAAGAGCCTAATTCATGCTTCTTTTAAAAAGAAAAGAAGGAGACGCAAATTGCTGTTTCATTTGCAACAGGATTCTCTAGCCGGTAGCAACAGTATAAATTGTATTCGTTGTTAACTGCTTAGGGTGCAGAAAATTAGCTTGACACGAAATGATATAAAGGTTGTAGTAAAAGCGTCTGTCACTCCTCAGCCCGTAGCCAACAGGAACTTGTTCGATGAAGTGAAGGACAAATATATTCTCAATTCAGTTTTAGCTAGATATACTACTAAATTTTGCCCTTCCAGTCGAATTGCTGATCGAACACATGGTTTTCAAGGGTCAAATGGGATTGATCTCTACATTTATCCATCTTTTTTCATGGGAAATCGTGTATGAAAGTCTTTTACGGCGGTCTTTTAGCAAAAACTAAATCCCATTCTCGCCCAATTCTTATCTTAATTATTCTAATGGTATGTGTTGAACATTAAGCCGAATAAAGCAAATGATGTTATTTGAAGCGATCCTTTATTGTCTCACTGTCAGACGTATGGCATATGATATCAATAGCGGCTTTGGACAGGCACCACAGTGCCGTCAGGACTGGGAAAGCAGACCGTTTCAATGGCTTACCTACCAACTGGCAGTGCTCGTAGAATCAAAGGAGCGATATTGGACTGTCCTCAGTAGTTTAATAGGGGCTAAGATCTTGTCTTTTTGTTTTCTTTGGATGTATTTGTAGTTAAAGAACGTCATGCGTATTGAATTAAATCGACGACCAGCAGCTGTATGGAATTTATTTACCGTTTCTATTTGTGTGACGTCCTTTGATGGCCTTTGTGTTCCAGTTGGAGGGCAACAGGGTTTCTTGTTTAATTCGTGTAAATAGCATTGTACGCTTTTGCTTGCATCACCTAGCAAGAGCTTGATTGCCAAGAGGTGAGTCATAATTTGTGTGTGAAAACTATTTTGTGAACACTTGTCCTAGAGAAATACACCACGTATTACAGTATTGACATGTGGAGGTTAGGGTGTGGGTGTGAGTTGGTGGCGTGAACGTCCTCTTTAGTTTTCTAGCAAGTACGGCGCTTTCATTTGAGTCAGTTCTTGTAAGTAAGTGATTGACGCCTTAGGTGTGTTGTCAGAATGTTTTGAGGACGGAAGCCAGTGAATGTCATTAGTCTCAATCGCAGGATGCAGCGTATGATCTCCATTGCACTTACTAAAAAGCTATACTCGTGCTTCAGTCTCATTTCTTTCGTAGATATATGCTTTTTGAGTTTCCAGTGGATATTACCAAGTTTTCACTCCGATGGACCAATATGTTACCTTTCCCCCCAGTATCGTCTTACCAAGAAGAGCTTGTGGTTTTCTCGTCCAGCTCAGTGCTGTTTTAAATCGTGATAATTTAAATGCGGGTGTAAGGTTGTTGCTCTCTTTCTGCACCCATAACCTATATACCTACTGCTCTTAACACTTTTGGTAAAGCTTTACCTACAAATGGTAGCAACTGTTCCTCCTTATGGTTACATAAGATTGCAAGAAAAAGGGAAAATAAACAAAGACGGTAATATACGAAGTTTGTATGGTCTTGCTGTTGACATTAAAGAGAGGGGTTTGTGCTCTATCACCTTCTCCGCCAAGGCCAACTCAATTCTGGAATTTTCCTGTTGTCTCCTTTTCCTCTTACCCATACCTCGTGTACAGTTAATAGCAGACATACAATAGCACAACGTAGCCATTCTTCTAGAAATTTCACTGCTATTTGATTTTTTCTGTTAGAAATCCGCGAAATTGTCAAATAGCAAGGTTTTTGAAAAAATATCCTCGGCTTGAGAGGGTATTGGATGGAGTGTGCAAGAAAGGTGGGGGTGCCCTTCCTTTTCTACTATTTGTAAGCAGTCCACTGGTGACATCTACTCTGCTTAGGAAATTGTGTGTGATATTTTCCCTTCTTAAAGTATGGAATTCTTCTGTGACTCAGTTGCTGTGCGGAGTCATATTTAGTCGAGGCCGTTCCTAGAGACGTTTGGTATCGCCATTGGAAGAGGAAGAGACAGTTAATTAGTTCTAAATATTTTTGCGTCCGCATTGGTTTTACTCTGCTTTCTTATGAGGTGGGCCAAATGCCTACATTCAGTTGTTAATGAATTTAGTTGAAATCTTACCAGGTCCAGGTTTGCAACTTTTCGTGTCATAAATTAATAGTAGCTAACTGAACTGGAACAGTCGTAGTTGCAGCTAATTTTCTTCTCCTCCTGCTTTTGTCCTTTCCCCGCCTTTTCGCATTGTTTTTCCTGTCGTATAGTTCTCAGTTTTTGTCTTGTGCTTCCTGTGTGCCACCCTTCCTTCCTTCGATTCTCATTTTTTGCCTCATTGGCTTTAACTTTTTTATCAACACTTGTAATTTATTTTCCAGAAAGCATAGCTTTCTGTTCCTCAAGGAGGAAGCCAATTATGTTTATCGTTTTGCAGCTAGTGGGCCCTCCCTGCTTGAGATCATGTTTGCAGACAGGATGCCACTCCGAAACAATACGTATCATAACAAGTATGAACTGCGCCAAAACAACTTTGCATGAAATTTCACCCATTTTATTAGCACCCCGTCTAGTTTTGGCACAATGTTTCAATGTTCTAATCATATTTTTCCTTGCCATGTTTGTATCCTGGTTGGTAATTTGCCCTTTCTCCAAGCTGTATTGTATTCGGTCGTAAAAGCAATGGCTCGGCTTACTTTGGGCGGACAGTGCATGCCTTGCTGCCATTGTTTTTGGTGCCATAGCTCCTGCCGCCATTGGTCTTGTTGTCATTTCGTTTTATCATTATCGATCTGGTTATCATCGTTCTTGTTGTTATTGATATTGTTGACATTGGTCTTGTTGTCATTTATTTTGTTGTGTATTGGTGTTGTTATTATTTGGCGTTTATTTATTGATATTGTTTTCATTGTTCTCGTAATTTTGGTTTTGTCCTTTATTTTATGGTCATTGGCCGTGCTGTCATTGGCCGTATTGTCATTGGCCGTACTGTCATTGGCCGTGTTGTTATAATTGGTATTGGTACCATTGGTCTTGTTAGTATTGGTTTTGTTGTTAAGCTTGTGGTTATTTGTCACGTTTTCATTGATTGTGTCGGCATTGGTCTTCTTATTTTTCTTGTCATTGGTCGTGTTACCATTGTTCTTTTTCGTATTTCTTCTTTGTTGTTGATCTTTTTTATTGATCGTTTTGCCATTCGTCGTGTTGTCATTGGTCTTGTTGCCGTTTGTCTTCTTTCGCCATTGGTCTTGTTGTCGTTTGGCTTTTCAGTCATTGGTCTTTTTGTCGTTTGTCTTTTCAGTCATTGGTCTTTTTGTCGTTTGTCTTTTCTTGTCATTGATCTCGTTGTTCGGAACCTTTTCTTTATTGGTCGTTGTTTTGAATGTCACCTGCCATCTTAGTGTCATGGCTTTATTCACAATGCTTATGAGGGTTGTTTCAGAAGTATTTTCCATTGGTATAGCTGGTACACGAATATATTTTAATTATTACGCTTACCACAGGATTTACCACTTTCTGCCTGCAATTTTTTAATACCTGAAGAAGGTAAGGAGCATGGTGATGGTAACCGGAAATAAACAACGAAGTCAATCACCGTTAGACGCAAACCATTGATATTAGGTCTTGATATTAGTTTTGACTTATTGTGTTCCTTCTCCTTCCCCATTATAACACACTCCAACACTCCTAGTGCATTTGTGTTGATGGCTGCGTCAGAAATTAAGTCTTACCCGCAAACTGTCATCACCAAGCAACAGAGCTTGCGATGGTAGTGTTAAACTCGTGAGTGTCATGCGCATTGATTCCTCCATAAAGCCGCTGAACAGTATGTCCGTATGTCCAATTTGACTTTTTATAGATAATAATACAGTGTGAGTTGAGCCGTTTTATACTAAGCTTTCCCATCTATCTAATCCGTCGACTCATCGAGCTTTTATAAAAAGATGGCAGCTTCTCCTTCCCCATTATAACACACTCCAACACTCCTAGTGCATTTGTGTTGATGGCTGCGTCAGAAATTAAGTCTT
>JAAAKL020010176.1:0-14556 GCA_010016065.2 Carybdea cf. marsupialis auct. non (Linnaeus, 1758)
TCTCACCACCACCAGCAACCTTATTTTTGTTTCGCTGTTAGCTTCATCAGTGCCATTTCATTTATATAAGTACTCAGACAGACACACAAGCAGTCATGAACTACACAGTATAGAACTCATTAAACATGAAGTACTTACTTACTTGTGTATATATATATATGACACCAAAAAACAATGATGGATGGATGAAGTAACGACAAGTTTCGAAAGCTTGCCAGCAAAACTAGTTGTTGTTTTAAGTGTTTTAGATTTTTTCTGCAATGTATATAGCTATGTTTTTATAAGGTTTATATATAAATATATATGTGTACGGAGTTACATGTAAAAGACGAGAAGGACGACTGAGGGAGTCAAGAAGTGTGTCTTCTGGGTTAACGCCAAGATATATACAATGCTCGATAGCCTAGTCAAGTCAACAGCCTTGGAAAGATATCATCTCTTCGAAATAAAGAGACAAAGTCGTTGGTGCACGTTGGTGAGCTTTTTAACACATTTAAACAATTATTACATCAAAGAACGTTTAATCCAGATTTCTGCAAATTATGCGAATATTGTCGCTTGGTTTGAGCTCGTTTCGCCGCATAATTTAATGTCAAAAAATACAATTTGTGTGTATTTTTATTGGGTGCGCCTTGTTGTTTTTCGTGTCGACAGAACATGAGTGGGCCACTAGTCGGGAGGCGATATAAGGAGGGTGCCCCCTTGTGACATATACTAAGCATCACTCAGAATGTAAGGGATACAATTATAAAATACACTGTGATATGATACAAGGACTAGCATAGTCCTAAAACACCTACGAAAATCGAGTTTAATCTAAGTCTTAACCTTGCTTATTCATATTTTTAACAAATGTTTTGGCATCTTTGACTGCCTCTTATACATATGGCGTACCCCTCTGTTTGGTATCACGATAAGACCTGCCGGGAAAAACCGAAACTGTATCTGTTTTCTGACACGATTGATTGCTCTATTCAGTATAACTTATTTCCCATGTTCCCATACAAGTTAAACGTAGGTTTATGAATGAAGTTAGTTTCCAGACCCCTTTCGAGAACATTGAAATGAAATGGCCATGAGGTCTTCGACTTATTGTGTGCGAGAAAACGTTTTTCGCGAGCAAACGTAACTTCTTCTTCGTTATTTTGTAAGCCATGTAACTTGTGTTTCTATTAACCTGCTGTGAATCGAAATTGAGACATTTTGAACGTTTCCTATTTTGTACTAGGCATAGCGGGTCCAACTGTTTGTATACACTAAAGACAACACTGACAACCATCAACAATCCTTGTCATCTTTTATTATTGGAAATATTTAGCCATTTTATCAGACGCCTTATTTCGTTGAAGACGTCTCTTATTCATGACACTTCGGACTTTAGATTAGACGCTCCATGTTGCCAAGTTGGCTAAGAGGTTGACCTCATTTTGGCTGCAACACATGAATAACACAAAAGGTTTAAGTAACAATCAAAAGTATACTCCACAATCCCACGGGATTTTAAGGGCTAGACGTCATTAAAGTCCTCATGGGGTTAAAATCTGTACTACCTGTCTTACGCTCGTCTCTCTCCACTAGCTGATTTGTATACTGCGATACCATCGTACAGCTGTTGTAATTTCAATGAAACTCAGATTAAAAGTTGTCTCTTCTGTTTGTCCTCTGAAAATTACGCATTTTAGCTCTGACATGTAAAGCTATTTCTAAATAATAAATTTCCGCCTACTTCATAATTAGTCTGTGCAACAGCCAACACACCACGTGATATAAATTTGATTGGCAATGGCCGAGACCATAGGAGCAGATCGCTGTGAGGATGTATGTGTAGTGGGTAGGCAAAAGTATCAAAGGTGGACAATTTGACTTTTCTGGGCCCGAAAGTGGGGGGATAAAGCAGCTGTGGTTCCCACATCCTGAAGAGTGAGCGTCCCTCTAGAATCTAGGCCAATTGCCAAAACTAAAATTTGCTACGCTTAGTTCAATGTCAATGGTAGAAGGAAAGCAAGTTTAAGACATGCAACATGTAGAGAGTGAAAATTTGCAAATCCTAAGTTTAGTTCCTTTAGCGATTGTTCTTTCTTATACTAGTCTGCATTCATGCATTGAACACTGTGGTTGACGTATAGTCAAGTCGATAAATGGATGTAGTCTTCGTAGTGCAGTTATTGACGGTAAGAAAGTTTGACAATGATAACAGTTTAAAGAGAAAGAATTATCAAATTTAGTAAATATAGTAAAATGAAAGGTGACAAATTAAGAGATCTGAGGCCACGCTAACTCAAAGTATACACACCCTGAAGTGAATATTACCGACAGTGATGACAACAAATGGATTTCCGAATTTCAATCAAATAAAGATGCTCAAACAGTATTTTGATATCACTCATAAAATCAGTGTTTGCAATGCCTTTTATTTTTGTGGCTAGAACATGTTTCAGCTGTAATGGAACGTTTTGGAGGTTGTTGTTCATATATATTTTGTCAGTACACTTTTTCTAATTTAAGAAAGATAAACTTAAGTTAGAAAAAAAGAAAAATCACAAAGAAACACTCAGAGGTTTAGATTTACTGATAAAGTCAATGCCAAGTCCGATTTTCTTAATGCCTGTCGTTCACTATAACAATGAAAATAATAATTTTATAGAACTTCATATTTACAAATCAGGCAACCCCTTAAACGTACATGAGCAATGCATATGACCTTTCCTCACAATACTTCAACAGATATATATAAGCGTCAAATTCGCTATCACTTGTTTTTTAATTTTTTCACCCTGTTTAATACCGAAGTCACTACTAGGAACGGCGTTACTTTTACCCATCGGATGATCATGCTTGCTATTCATGCTTGCAGTCCCCTCTCTGTCCTATCTCTCAAAACATAGTTTTCCACTTGACGAGAGCAGATGACAAAGCACAGTGCCTCCGGGATAGTGGGAGGCAAGGTCAAGTTCGGTTCGAACTCACGACCCTCGGATTGTAAGTCTGACACTCTACAACTCGGCCACCAGTATGTGAACGTAACATGTAAGTAACGTATTAGGCTTGATTACACAAAGTATTAAGAAACATCCATCTTAAAGGCAAAACGTATGTCTTTTACGTCAAAGAGCACATGATATTAAAGAACGTTTGCAAAGCACATTTTTCTCGCTAGAGTGACAGTAAGTATTTCTTGCAAAATTATCATGTTGACAATCCGATGTAAAGCAGGTTGTTTTATTTAACAGAGCTCCTTACATCGATTGCTTTATGAAGGAATGATTGACAGTAAATCTTGGGGGGATCCATTAAGAATAATCTGTTTTCAAAAGTTTCATAGTAAACACTAGTGTCATGCCCTTTGGCACTGAGCACTAATTCGCATTGGGTCCGAAGACGTCTTTTGTCCAATCTTCAATAGCGTGGGAGGTCTTGTGGAAGAATTTAAGATTGTAAGCTATTTCCAAAAGCATCTTCTAACATAATTCACTGGTACAGCAATAGAACATTTTCTACACCGTTTGTCGTTTTGCAAGGTGTAACACAAGGCTATATACATGCTTGTCTTCTATCTATTTATTTTTTTAGTAGGAGTAGTACCATACAAGGCTATCAAAAGCCACTAATTGTATGTACTAGAATAGAGGTAAACAATATAGATAGTAAGAGAGAGAGGGAAAGCAACAACTAGAATAAAAGAAAGGAATTAACGTTTGACTTAAAAGCATTTAAGTTATAGGAAGGGGGAAAACAATCAGACGACAGGAAGTTCCTAAGCTTAGTAGTTCGCGGAAAGAAACTAGACCCATAGAAAGACTTCTTGTCACAGGGGACAACAACAGCATAAGGATGAAGATTTTGAGAAAGCCGGGTCGTCCGAGATGGAACAAGCCGGCCTGGAACCAATGACAACAGTTCATTGGAATACTTTCCGTGGTAGTATCTATTCCATAAAGACACGCTATGCAATTGGAATCAGAGCTTTAGTGCATTTTCAGCTTTCCAAAAGGGACCTTCATGATACTTGAGTACATTTATGACTGTAATGCCGCCAACTCCATCCAAACTAAATCGGCCCGTCAACTTCTCAGTGAAGCACATTGTCACGCACAGAGTTAAAACCCTGAATTTACATTCTACTCGCACTATGGACAACATTAACAAATAATAGATATTAAATGGTTTAGAAAGTAATCAACTCAGTAGAACTGTTCAACTATTTTCAATTAAAAAATTTCGTGGTTGCGCATAACATGCAAGAAACAAGAAACAAAGCATTCCTTGCATCAAACTGGAAACGTTTTCATGCTGCCCCTCATCAGAGATGCACACGGCAATAAAAGAAACAAAATCTCATACAACAAAGCTAAGCTATGAAAGGAAATTTGATTTAAGAAATGTAGTAATGCAAAAGAGTACTTTATTAAGGAGAATAATAGATAAATACAACGCAAAAGTGGACGGTTTCCTTGCGAAATGAAAGAGGATGTTGAGAAGTTAGAGATTATAGAGAAGCGAGCATTTGAAAAGATACTAACGAAAAGTGAAAATGTCACCGTCGGGATTCGAACCCAGGGCTCAGGCATTTGCGGCGGGCTGCTCTACTAACTGAGCTATGGTTTCCCGGTGATAACATGGTTCGCCTTTCTCTGTTTGCAACGTTACCTCCTGAGACTCCACCGGTGGACATCGTCTTCCAGCTGTAGACAACTTTGGAGACCAGCCTCTCCGTGCCATGTGATGTGACCATGGAAAAAATACCATCCGGCCTATCATGCTGTACACAGTCGATTAAAAGCTAGAAAGTCTTGTAGAGAAGAGAGGATTTGAAGACAGCAAGTTTGAAGAGATACTAGAGAAAAATAAAAATGCCACCACCGGGATTCGAATCCCAAATTTAGAGATAGTGTGGTAACCAGAAAAGTATGTTATTGTCGTGATTTACATAGCTTAGTTGGCTGAGCATACCAAGCGAATGCGCGAGGCTCGGATTTGTGTTACCTTGGTGACATATTTTCATTTCTCTATCACCTTTTAAAGTTTAACTCAACATGATACGACAGATGTCAACATTAAAACTACAGGCATTGAATGCTAAGCAACAGATATATTTATTGACAAAAGTGCGAGCAAAACAAGCTGGAAGGAACTTCGATCCGGGTCCCCAGGAATAACTTTCCCCCAGAAAATGGCAAATTGTTTCGATTTCGAATTTGTGAAGTGGAAGGCAATGATTGAAACTGTTTACTAAATTTACTATCCTTTCAGAGCAGCAAATAGTTATGGACGCATCACAGAAGTGATATTAGAATTGTTTCATGTTTTACGTATCACTCAATCCTTAAAATCATTCTGAAATAAAGCATATTACGCCATAAAAGGAAACTATGTTTCAGGCAGCGTTTCGTCTATAACTGACTTCTTCTGCTAAACATTTTGACGGTTGTCGACTCAGTTGTTGCGATTGTTGGTAGATGTTTGTCGTGTCTTGAGTCGTAGACTTTTTTGGAGATACATCTCCCATCTTCAGGCTGTTGGACTTTGAACTGTTTGCTGATTTTTGTTGTTCCATTGCGGACTCCCGAGGAAATAGGGATCCAACTTGTTGGAGACGTGGTGCCATGATGATTTTGTGTTTCTTGTGCCTTCCCCGATAGTGCTGGTAGCCATATGTGTGGTAGGTTGTAGGATATCTTATTGATGTGGTTTTGGTGTTGCAAGGAATGGATTGTTTCTTTAATCTTTCTGGTTGTTGTGTTGATTTCTTTGCCCAGTATCTCGCTATTTCCCCAATTAAAGGCGTGGTCATTCTCCCAGTAGTGTTCCGCGATATCTTGACTCCTTACTTCTCCTCTTTCTACTGCTTTCTTGTGCTCTTATTCCCTCTGACGTAATGAACGTTTGGACTCACCAATATATGTTGCTGGACAGTCTTTGCATCTTATTTTATAGACGATGTTGTTGATATCTTCTGCTGGTAGAGAGTCCTTGGGTTTTGATAATGTCTTGCGTAAGGTGAAGGCTATGTAGAAGAAACATCAGATGTTGTGAAGAAACTGAAGAAATCAGTTATAGACAAAACGTTGTCTGGAACATAGTTTCCTTTTATAGCGTAAAATTCTTTATTGGAAATATATTGCTTGCCTCTGTATTAATCACCTTATAAAAAAATAAAGTAATTCTGCAACACAACATCCAGATTGCAGTGTTGATGACAATTCCTTACAGCTCAATGCTTCCTTGCTATGCGAGAACTTCTGAATTTTGCAATATCAATTTATTTTTTTTTAACTTAGCCCGCCTTCCTGCCCTGATTGCACTATTTGGTCCTTTTTCTTTTTTTCTATTTTTCTTTTATTTTCTATTGCAGTTGTGCATTCGTTTACTACTTTAGGTCCCTCTGCTCTTAAAGCCACCTTGAAATCATCCACTAAGAAACTGCCGGTCGACAGATCCCACCCCTATATATTCAATTGTTCTCAAACAATAAAAATCTCGACTCTGCCCGCTTCCCACTTAGTGTTGATCTTAGATGGATAGCTCATATCAAAATCAATCTTGATCTCTTCGCCATGCACAAACCTTAAGTGTAGACATTTATTCTTTTTCTGTTTCTAAATTTCTGCATAATACTCTTCTTCATACCTTAAATCTAAACAAGTCGAAGCTTTCCTGTAATTCCACAGACTTTCAAACTACTGTCGGGTATACATATGAGTTCGTGGCATAATCAGTTGTAGACTTTTTTCTCAACAATGCTCTGTGTGTTTTACGCCTCAAGCGGTGACCTCCACCGGAATTACCTCCTGCTGTAAAGTCCCCAATTGTATGGCTAATTTGGCAAGTGCCTGGTAGTACCTGACATGAGCTTTGAAGTCTCCAGGGGTAAATGACACAAAGCAATTAGGAGCGTGCTTAACATCCTTAGGGGCAAGTGCCTCGGATAGTAAATATGACAACTTGACAACGAAGCTGTGGTGGTGGTGGCGACTTGGAAGGGCAATGCTAAACTTCTCTTCTGAACCCTTAGTCGGGGAATAGGAAAACATTACAAAGCGTATGATAATGCCATAAGAGCAGGGCTTAAAATCCCTTAATATTTTCCCGGCTGAAGATAAGACAAATGGGACAAAGAGAAACTTGAAAAACAAGGCTCTGCTGAAGGCTGAAAGGCTCGTTATGACAAAGACAGCATTAGACCATGCTTTCCATGATTGGTATCTACAGACATTTTCAGCGCTGAAATTTCTATGCAGCACCTGCCCAAAACTCACCGATTGTGTTTTCTGTAAAATTTGTTTGAGGTCCATAATATATGTTTTTCTGAATCTACCAGTTTATTAAGTTGCCCTTGATAAATTATTTTTCGATAAACTTTCGTTGCATTTCTTAGCTGGTCTCTCTATTGGCAAAGGGGAACTCTTCAATATGGCGGCAGAGTCACATAGGCTCAATGTACATTCAAATCATCACGTTGTTTGCATAGTTACTTGTCATTCACGGCGTTGAGTTTAACGTGTCGGTTAAACATTTCATTGACGTTTATATCCTACCTTGGCGTAGCTGGCAGGAAAGTTGTCCATTTTTCAAACAGTCGGCTTGGTGCCTACAATGAAACTGTCATTGTGCTCCCATAAACGCAATAGGACATTTAATTTTAAAATGATATATTTCGCAACCTCTGAGAATCTATCCTTCCTTCATCAGATCAGCAAAGACTGAAGTTGGGTACTGGATAAACATAAAAATATAATATCGCTTCTTCTAGCATTGAGTGGTCCTGTTAAAAACTTTGCATCGGATATTTTTTGATATTCTTGGAAGCGATGACAGGCACAAAGAAGTGTTTTTTCGACACCAATTGTGTTGTTTCGTAGGGCGAAATTGCTTAAGGATCAGCCTGTAAGTGCAGAAATATTCCAGGTAGTTGGTGTTGTTCATAAAGATGGTAGTTAATATGGAACTGGAAGTAATTACGATATTGGCAATTATGTAGCCGGAAGTGGGACCAAAAGTACATCACACGAAATTTCACCACTCGCAAAGACCCGCTGTAATTCTTGAAATGCTTTGTACCTTAAACATCCACAGCATGTAACGTTCGATATGTAGATAGCACCATCACAGTAACCAGATATTTGTAAGTGTAGGGTCGAAGAGAAATAAATATTACCTCAGATTGGACTCTAAGAATATCTATGTGCTAACCAGAAAGGCATGTCAGACAGAAAATTTACAATTATAGTCAAAGGTAAGATCGAGACATGTTTACGCCAGTTGAAGAGTTTTACACAGTAGTGGCTGTGAATACCACCAAAACCAATGGTTTGAAGTAAAAGGTAAATGCAAACTATATGATTGAACAAGCCTATTTTATATCAGTCAGAATTCTGATTGGCTACCTTGTAAAACACAGTAAGGTATATAATTTCGTTAATTCCCATTTCAGGTTATTTTCTGACGAATTGTACTCTGACGAGTGTCAGACGAAAAAAGCTTTTAAGAACAAAATTAATTCGCTATTTCGTGCAGTTTTATTATTCTGTACCATCAACAAACTTTTCTAATATCAGGCTATCTGAAGACCATTGGGACTTGGGGGCGGGATCTCGAGACGGAGGTTCTCAAAAAGGGAGAATATTCCTAACTGCTCCTTCCATTATAATTGAGGACAGCGCTATGATGGCGCTATCGCCCTCCCAAAAGCAGCAGGGGCCTCTTTATATTTTAGGTATATCCCAAGTTTTCCTAGACTCGCAATATTATCGGTGGAGGCTTGTCGCATTAATAATAATTGATAACGTAGCAGACAGCTTTGAAGGACAATACGGGAACTTTCCTAGTTTCCATGCCACGTATTTTCAGTACGGTATTATGCTTCAAATAGGGATCGGTGTTGGTGGTTAATAGCTCCCTGTGTTTTTAGCCAGTTGTAACGTAGGTCGTTTGATAGACACACAAGCTTTAGGAATTTGGATTTTATGTAGGATACATTAGAGCAATGGTAGCTTTCAACATTGTTTTGCCTATTTTTTCATGTTATTGTAGGCCTTCATTTAGACACACGTTTAAGGTGTAAGCATATGCAAGAACTGTAGGTGGCTATTGTATATTTTTTTAACTTCTCTACGTACGTTTCATTGTTTTGAATCACTTGCAATGCCAGGGTGTGTTACTGTAAAGTTGGATGGAGTATAATTCCGAAAGATCACCTTTAAGCAAGTGCCAGTTTTTAATGACTTCATATTATTTTAACCAAGGCTTTTATTGTCTGTTTCATATATAAATGTGTGACTGTAAGAGCTGTAAGTGCCTTTTTTTAAATCTATATAAGAACATTAAAAACTTGCTCTTGCTCTTGCTCTTGCTCTTTCTCTTTCTCTAGCTCTTGCTCTTGTTCTTGCTCTTGCTCTTGTTCTTGCTCTTGCTCTTGTTCTTGCTCTTTCTCTTTCTCTTTCTCTAGCTCTTGCTCTTGCTCTTGCTCTTGCTCTTGCTCTTGCTCTTGCTCTTGCTCTTGCTCTTGCTCTTGCTCTTGCTCTTGCTTTTTCTCTTGTTCTTGCTCTTGCTCATTTTTTGTTTCGCTGTTAGCTTCAGCAGTGTCATTTCATTTATATATTAATATGTTCCTGAGTACTTATATAAAAGAAGCGGCACTGATGAAGCTAACAGCGAAACAAAAAATGAGGTTGCTGGTGGTGGCGAGAAATTGGGATCGACTACCCGGATTGTCGACTCTACTATTGCACTATTTAGTGCAATGGTAAAGTCTTCGTTTTCAGAGTGGGAGATCCTGGGTTCGATCCGGGCCAGCGCTGTAAGCACTTCATGTTTAATGAGTTCTATATATATTATATATATTATTATCTTTTGTATATCTTTTAATATATTATTGTATAGTATGTATTTTGTCTATTATATATTGGTTTAGGTAATCAGTTGACCGTTTCTTTATATGCACACGCGGAGAGATGGAGTTTATAAAGTTCCAGCAAATATTTAATCATAGCCGTCAGTTTAAAAAGTGTACGTTTTAGCAATTTAACAGCGATACTGATACTCTAGACATTTCCGGCAGCAGAGTTGATAGTACACGAGAGACAGATTTTCTTTTGTAAACCTACTGATCTGTATTTGTACAACAGATCCTGCCTCCCAGCACACATGAATAAGGCTATACCGCTTAGCCAGGCAGTTAAACTACGTAGAATTTATTCCAGGGTTGAGATGTCTGAAAGAAGGGCAGAGGAGCTACTAGGATTGTGAGTTCAGAGTGGTTACGACGAGAGAACTATCAAGGAGGAAGTACATAAGGCTCAGAAGCTTAATAAGATGGATTTGTTTGATTAGCATAGTAGTATCAGTACATGACAGCTAATTGTGCACATTACAAGTTATTTGACAAAATCTACGGTAGATTATATTTTGTTATGTAAGTTTAGAAACATGCAAAGTGCATATAAATGTCTAGAAATATGGCGTTCAGGAAGTCTTCAGATATACAGTTTTCAATAGAAGTAAGTAGTTTATACAAAAAATTCCAACAGTTCAAACTGAACATGCACTTGAACTTGCTACCATTAAATCATTTTAGCGTCTTGTCCTTATGTGGCAGGTCTCTCATCGGCGTAAAATTAATTTTTGTGAACAGCAGATTTGCTTGCAAAGTACTGCACGTTTGATCCATGGAGGTCCGTCATGTCATGTCCCTGCTCTCTTTAGATTTACTTGATTAGTACTACGTTTTCTTAAAGCAGATGGCAATCTCCACACATCTTATTCTTGGATTTGTTTCTTAGGCAACAGATTGAGCGCACAAATTTGAATTTCAAGAGCAAATAACTAGCTCTATATTCATAGCAACACCATGGCATTAACAGTAGAAGTAATTGACGCTATAATCCATTTTTATTATGTGGCAATGTTATTCAATCAGAAAGAACGACTGTTACTGTGATTGATGAAGTGCATTGGTGTCTTTACATACAATTAACGCTGTAAGGGAGGAGCAAGCAATCAATATGCTGCAAATCTCTCACAGAGCAGCTGAAGTGAATCTCATTAACCGCGTTACACCAAACATTGCCTGTAAGACAACCTAAGCAGTGAGACGATTTGAGAAAGTAGGCGGGTTATATATATTTAAGAATTAAGGCTTACTTAATTTCGTTAAATTGTAGAATATTAGGTAGTCGATTGACTATGCTTCTAAAATCAAAACAGAAGAAAAATTTTGACAGTTCTGAGTTTCCAAGATCTCTAACGTTACACCACAGCGTCAAGGTACGCATGAGGAGGAGGGGGCTAGGAAAATGTTTAAAATAGGGATAAAATAGGGAGCGTCCATTAGTCTAAAGACGATCTACTACAAAAGTAATCCAAGAACTGTCTGTCTCTTATTTCCAAAGATTACCTTCATGATTTTTTTCAAAGCAAAAAAGGGACTTACTTTCACGTATGTTGCGTTTCAACACACACACTGTTTCACACACCCACTGTTTCACACATACACTGTTTCACACTGTTTCACACACACACTGTTTCACACATACACTGTTTCACACTGTTTCACACACACACTGTTTCACACACACACTGTTTCACACATACACTGTTTCACACACACACTGCTTCACACACACACTGTTTCACACATACACTGTGTTTCACGCATAAACTGTTTCACACACACACTGTTTCACACACACACTGTTTCACTCACATACTGTTTCACACACACTGTTTCACACACACACTGTTTCACACATACACTCTTTCACACACACACACACACACATACACACACACATGCTCTTTCTCTTTTTCTCCTTTCTTTCTCTTACACACACACGCTCACCACACTATCACACAGAAAAAGTCGCAAACGATTTCGTAAAAGTAACAAAGACACTTTCTGGTACACACTCTCTTGCACACACCCTCTCCCATTGGCTTACACATTCACACACACGCACGTTTATAAAGAACACACAATTATACAAAAAGCCACAATAGACAGACTTATTCCAGCGCCATTCTTGGTAACTCGAAACTAAAGACCCATAGCAATAGAATCCGTAAAAGTCATTGTAAAGGCCACTTTGAAGTTAAGACAATTTCAAGATTCAGCAACTGGCTAAACAGCCTCTCAGACTGAGATTTATTTATTGCCAGGTGAAAGTTACTGTTTACTTTCTTTTAAAACTAGTTCCATTATCTTCAGGTGCCTAGACATTAGCGATGAAAAACGGAGACTAGTTATACTCTCTTTTACCCTACATAATCACATAGAGTTTTTTTATCAAAGCTAAATCAAAGCTATCAGATATTATCATCTTTTAGTCTAAAAGTAGCAACTACTCTAAAAATCTTAAATTCAGGTTAAAATAGAATTTTGAAAAGGAGTCGAGGATTCTGTTTACGAAGAACGGTTTTGAAAAGCCAGGAGCTTGCCCCCACTTCCCATCCTAGACACAAGAGCGTATGTATCAAATGGCGGACACTAATGGTTCTTGAGCAACTGGAGAATAAGTGCCCACCAACAATGTCTACGGCGTTTGAACAAGGCATGTTATGACTGCATGAAGATGTCCTAGGCCTATTTGTTTTCGTGTAGAACTATTACATCGACTTAAATGTCCGCCAGCTTGATTCGTATGGAAAGCACTAAAATATGATGATATAATGAAATCAGGGTGACAAGACTATTTTCTGGATATCGTGGGTTCACTAGCGAGTACAAACTACACATTAAGACCTCTTTTAATTAAGTCTTATTGCCAGTCGTCGACAGTTGGCACCCATCGGCGAATGTGTCTTTTCAGACGAAAGTTTGTTATCAGTGTATGCGGCGGATTTTAGTTGCTTTCCCTCAACGTACATTTTCGAACAGGCCTGAAAATTTGAGTTTAATGGAACATTTTATTTAGTTCTGTGTGGATTAATCAAGTCCACGATTACTAATGAATAGTTATTAGTTAAAGAAGTTCTTAGACGGACAGTATACAGCGTTTCCATTGTATTTTATTTGCTAAAATCTAGAAGCTTGGCACAATGTTGAAAGTGAATTGATCGTAGGTGATTTTTGCAATTTTGATAGAGAACAGTCAATACAGTTGCAAAGGCCTGTTTGCTTATAATTTGGAAACGAAAATGATCGTCATCTACAATCAAGCAGAGTGCTCTAGAAGACGTCTGGGCACTAGCTACGTATTTTAGGTCGTGCACAGACCTGTACTAGAGTGAAGCATTTTTGATCTGAGGGTCAGAGTTGCAAAGTTTCATTCTTGTAGAGTTTTGAGCTCAGCATGCAGAGTTTAGAGTTTGGGGTTATTTCAGAGACTAGAGTTTTCCAATTTGTCTGTCCTAAATTGTTAAATCTGTTTACAATATTTCAGAGCTGGGCAACATCAATGGATCATGTGGATTCTATGTTTCGGTTTTATTGATGAGTTTATTTTGCAAAGTAGGGCAAAGGACGATGAAGAATAACGTTTATACCCTAACGCACAGAATTATTAATCCAATAATAATAAGGAAATAACGAAGCAAGAATTTGAGTTATTGGTTATGGGTCGGTAAACGACAACATAAAAACGAATTGAACGAGAAGACGCCAAGATAATGTAGCCTTGGTAATTTAAAAGCCCACCATAGGCAAAAGGATCATTTCTATCTATTATCAGATATATGCTGAACGCTATAAATGATAACACAAACGAATTATAACAAAAATAAACAATTAATAAAACACACAAAATTTAAGTGAGGTTGTCGTTTGAAGTGTTCAACCCGAAGAAAGAACCGCTACGACTGATACTCTATTTTACATTATACAGATTGTATGCAAATACGAGCACTATCGATTCATTAGGGAAATGAATTGTGCAGCAATGTACAAACAAATTCATAACGAATCGTACAGAAAACAAAGATCTGCTGAACTGTGTACCGCAGATATTTTGATAGCCTTTCGTAGAGTTTAGTCCTGACACGATATTTATGTACTATTTAATACAGAAATAGTGACAACATGATCCTCTACGACCGAACTAAGGAAAAGGGTCCAAGAACGAAGAGGGGTACAAGACGTTAATAGCGAAGAGCTTTAGTTTGTTAGACGTGATTTTAACTATTGATAGAGATACTACTAATAAAGCCACTATTTATAAGCTTCTGTTTTATAAATAGGCTTAAGAAGATCAGCTTCCTGAGATTGATCGACAAAATGAACTCCTTTATGCCATGAGTAAGGAACGCGGTCGCGCAAAATACCGTATGGGGAAGAAGGGAGGGCATGTTTATGTACAAAAAAAATCTTAAAAGGCTCGAGTGCGTTAAAGTATTTCAAGGTTATATAATTTGCATTTTAAACAACTTTACTATCATATGAAAAAGCTTTATTTGGAAAGCTATAAGTATGAAGACTTGCTTGAAGTTCTAGTGGGGTCAGACCAAAAACAGGCAGAGTGAAGTGAAAAGTCAATTCCTTTTTCTTTAGTCTTTGATGTAAACAGGTTTTGGAAACCAGGGCGCGCCTCGCAGAGCTGACTGTGGGTTAACGAAAACACTGTACTT
>JAAAKL020010177.1:0-14554 GCA_010016065.2 Carybdea cf. marsupialis auct. non (Linnaeus, 1758)
GAACCATTCTACAGTGGTTTATAATTCATATTGCATACTGCATATTACCCTGGCTGTGGGAACTCCATGACAATCTGGGTTGCTGAATTTCCAAGTGCTGCCTCATACGGCGCTCATACAGAATCGCCCTTAGTTCAAGCAAGTAGCAATGTGTGGTAAACTACCGTGTGGCCTGGATGAGATTCGAACCCACGACCCTTTGATCGTGCGTCCGACGCCCCATCCATTAGGCCACGCGTCGCTAGGAAAACTGAAAACTGTTGTTTCTACATGCTTATGAAATGATGATTGTATTCTAACCTATGCTCTCCATGTCACCAAAGGGACTACGTCGACCCCTCTGTTTTTCAAACCTGATTATTTCAAATCCTCTTTTCCCCACTTGATACTTTTGGAGGGTAGAACGAATTGCATTATAAGCTTTTAACTGCAGAAAGCCATAAGTCATTCCACAAAGTCTATTTGCCTAATGGCTTGCTGTAGAACTGTGGAGGACGATACGAATTGTTTTACCCTGCATCATTATATCAACCTAAGTTAAGTTAGCCACATTATTATACATAATTGTTGTCTCAACGATCTAAAGATTATTTAGAAAAACAAGATAAATGTTCATAAAATTATGCACAAAAAAGTGGCTAATACCAACTAGCCATACTATTATGGGAGGAGATCTTATCTCTGTACGAAAAGATGCCATAGGTAGGTCTACACGCTATGATTCCATGGGCCTCTAATACAAAAATGATACGAAAGATACAAAAATGTGCTTAGAGGGGCCTACGTTCAACGCTATAGTTAGGCCAGTTCGCAAATGTAAAAGTCGCCAAAACTCTTCCACATAATTCTACATTTCTTAAAATAATATTTCCTGAAAGATTCCACTTTGGGTCAAATGTCCTTCACCACCAAATGCTTTATAAGATATATGCCTTTGCCACATGTGCCATGTGTTGATCAAACAAAATTAAGTTGATCAGCGATAAATATTACATTTTCGAGCACTTTGGTGGATGTGCATCATAAAATCTTCCAAGAAATGTCATTGAAAAAGTGCACCAACAGGGTCTGATTATACTCTAGAGATGAGTTGATGTGTATCATTTCCTTCAAATGTTACATTTGCATGTGTTCAGACAATCTACTCAATCTACAATGTATAAAACACAAGATCTTCTACCATTAGCTTCATACAGTTGCAGGTCGATTGCCTCTTCCACCTCTGCAATAGGGCTGGCTTTGGGACAGGCATGCTACTAGTCTACACACCACAGAAAAATCAGCACTGATAAAACACCCCTTGACGTTTGAGTTTTGTATTACACTTTTCCCCCGACACAAAAGACATCAAAGTTTATTTTTCTTTACTAATAACTTCCAAATCTTGATGATTTCACTTAACAAATTTTGCTATGCTCAAAATAGAGTATGCCACCAAAAAATTTTTTAAAAATTGCGCATTCCAGCTCTGAGCAGCACAGATCTGACAAGTGATGGAAAGTTCTTTTTCTATGAAAACACACACTGCAATTGCAGTATTGACAAAGAATCACTTAGAGAAAACACTGACAGTGAACCTTAAATCAATAAAGTGGCAACCTTTGATGACTTAAAGACTTGCTATACCCTCTGCCCCACCCCTATACACTGACTAGTTATTGAATCGAAATGCTCTACATGCTCATAGTTGGTCTTCAAACTTAGTAGGATACCAATCAGATCACCCAAATAACAAAATAAAAAGAGTAGTCTCTTTTAGTTCAACAGAATCAAAAATGTTCAAGTACAATTCTAGCTTTTCAAGAAATGCCCAGGGCTAAAAAAGGAAATGTGATGGACTCTATTTCTTAGTAATTAATCCAAGACTGATTAGAGTTGGAAAATGTCCAATTTTATAAATGGTACAAGTATAGAGAACTTAAAATTGGACATTTTTTAGGTATACATTATTTTGGGTATAATTGATCTATCACTTTCAATGTATTTTGAGTAAGTACAAGGATAAATACAAAATATTAACAGAAATCACTACAAGTGTATCTTTTCATAAAACAAACCCACTGTGTCTATATTAATAAGTGAGGATCTACACCTCAAATATAATATTCTCTTTTCATCTGAGTTGAGGTCACTGGATGAAAATTTTAAAGGTCTCCTTATTTATTATCATCATACCTAATAATTGTTCATTCCTGTAAAATCCATCAAAACAAACATATTTGAGTGAATATTTTTCAATAGGAAGGCCAGAATCCTTCACTATAGCAGCTTATATAAATAGTTTCTTTTCATTTGTGGTCCCTGCAGTACTGGACATAGACGGTAGAAAACTGTGCCATTCAAATCGTAAACTGTTCAGAAAAATAAAGCAGTTCACTTTAAACTACAGTAAATTTTGCATCATGTGAAAAGCTATCCCCTTTTCTAGCATTATATCATGAGTAAATCTTCCTATAATAAGAATGTGTTAAACAAAACCAGGTGAAGACTCATTTGCTAGCCATATTAAGGTTATGTTATTCTTTGCCCAGCTCACAGCCATTCATGTTAGCAAACAATAAGGAATGCCCCAATAATGCCAATACATTGTTTAATGGCATCTGTCAGTCTTCCAAGTGATAGATCACAATAAAAATGTATGATAATGTAAAATGAACTATGACTACAAACAAATTCTTCAGGTATCATGTAGCATATTTTATTCACATGGTACAAACCACTAAGAAGCTATATCAGCTTTTTAACTTTATATCTGCTGCTCACATCCTGTCTTCACTTCATACAAAATGTCTTGAGGCACAATCTCAATAATTCGACAACAATTTTTAACTTTATGATTGTGTCTTTCTTGCAAATTCAGTAATAAGATGAGCATATGCATAGAGTGTTGAATTACTTTAAAAAATAGCAAAAAGAACACATAAAAAGGTGTATATATAAATAAATAAATATAATATATATAAATATATAAATATGCAATATAGATCCTAGATTGATGGCTTTCATGTCTGCTTCTAGTTTTATATGGTAAAAACCAGTATATATACCAAACTTGAAGAAATGGGTATAGATGGGTTTAACTCCAACAATCAAAATCTGGCCCATGTCAAAAATAGTATACTGACTGTCAACTTTGTTTTGCTTGCTATTAGATATTGGGCATTCCATTTGATATCACTGAAGAGTCTTTTCATGTTAACTCAACCAGCCATAACATCCAATCCTCTCAGGCCTCCCTCAGATTTGCAAAGCAAGAAGATACCCATGGGTTTAATCTAAATCCACAATATTAGTTTTAAATTCCAAATAGTTCTGGAGATATCACAGTTTGATATTTGCCAAAATCGAGCCAAAAATCAGCCGTGGTTGCCATATTCAATTACTTAATAACATTAGTTACTTGGTCTTGGTATCTTTTTAAGGTTTTTTCCCTTTTTATTCCACCACACTTGGTACATATGGGTCATTCCCTACAGGTTCAACATGAGTCCATTCCTTATGTCTTCAGATTTTATTGAAATATTCACCACTTGCACTGCTTCTTAAGATATGATATTTCTGACGCTTTCAGTTACAATGATCAAGGCATTCCAAATCTATGGCTTTTTACAGATTTCTTAATTTTACAGAAAAATCATCTGTCCCCCAATTTTTTAAAGGCCGATTTTGACTGGCCGACTCACAGTTGGTATGACGTACATCTGTTGTTCAGGAGCCTGATTTTACGGTTGTTGATCTCAGCAGGAATCGGTACGGTTTTTAGAAAGTCTGTGACATTTGAACAGATTTACTCCTGATTTTGGATGCCATGGCAGTGCCTCAAAGTTTGAACATGGATGCCTTGAAGTTGCAATACAAAGTATGACTTTCTCTAAAGCAGAAGCTGCATTACTGTTAAGAATGTCTTTTAGGGACACTCTGTAGGCGCATCAAAGAATTATGCCATGAGTTTTATTGGCAATTTTAGCATAGTTGATGTTTTTGATGACAAATAAACCCGCGAAATGACTATGTAGTTTCTCATGCAAGGCTATAATTCCATCCAGATGAATGCAGGCGGCAGAATCTAGGTGATTGCTTATTTCCCATACTCAAGGTAGGTCCCCTATTCAGCTTCTCCTACTGTTTATGAACAAGATAAAATCCCAAACAGTGTTTTGTTCTCAAAATAGTCAAGTGTGTCGTGGAGGCCAATGACACGTCTTGTATCAGCTCCTTTGCTTTTATAACAGTATAGCTCCTTTCAATAAAGAACATCCTTCTCTTTTCAATGGGCACGAAGGTAATCAGTTAAACTCTTCCCTTTTTGTCACTAACTTATTGTCACTTCTCTCACATCAAACTATCAGTGTCATGCAAATGTCACAATGATTTACTTACTTTCTTGTATTTACAGTCCATGGCTCTGCAAAACAAATTGCTGCAGCTTCCTAAGTTACTTGTCAAGCCTTTTTTTGCAAGATTTTTCATTCAATCTCCACAAAATGTTTTGAATGTGGAGCAATGATAACAACTTTGATGATTGCTTCATTGGCTTGATCGGTAGACTGCTCAATGTCTGCCTCATATGGAATGCCTTCATCCGTTGAATTTTCTGTTCACAAATCTTTAGTACATGTCCTGGCTAAACATCAAAGGCACAATCAAACAATCTATAACGCTCCACTGTTATAATGTGTAGATTTGTTACAACTGCTGGTTTGTGTTTAGCTAATGGATTTTTACATTTCATTTACTTCCAAGTACTCATTGATCAGCTTATTCTTCTGATGGTTTCAAATGTTAACTAGGACATCCTGTTTGGCAGTCTTTGCCCTAATCTTTGAGGGTTCAACATTTTTGATCCTTAAATTATCAACATCAATTATAAACATCTTTTAGCCAGCCTACACTCAATGTCTAGTACTTGTCATTTCTGTAGATTTAACAGCATAAATTTTAAAGACATTTCAAATCTAGTTTAGACGTGGATCCTGCTCACAGTACATTTTACGCCCAAATTACTAATTTATCAAGATCAGCAGCTTTGTTCATTACAAGACCTATTTGCCTATAACAGTATGCTTTTCAAAAAAGTTGAGGCAATGAACTCTAAGAAAATTCAGGTTTCAAAAATTTTTATCTTGGGGCATGTAGTATCCATGTAATTCAAGTTAATGTGTATACATTTCTATTCTGAAAAATTATGGTTACTGGATGTAAGTCTGTAATATTACATGCCTATTTAGGCATGTACCCTGATGTATAAAAAACATGCAGTTTGTACTCCTCACTGATCAGGAACTCACAAAAGCTGTCTTGTAGTCCATATTTACACAGAAGATACCACTGGGTATATTATTATTTTTGGGTACTATGAACCTTCTCCAATTCTTGGATTTTTCCAAAAATTTCATTTTTTAATGTGTAAAAATCTTTGTAATGTATTGTTCCCTTATAATAGTGTCATGTGCACACGCTCGTGCATATGCCACAGACTTAATGTTTACCACTTGTTTACATCACTTGTTTACCACTTAAAGGTTGTATAAATAGTAGGTGTTAACAGTATTCTAAAGAGTCAAGTTAAGCGTTGAGTCTATATTGTAAGCCACCTCAGTTTAATAAAGGTCAAATATTACAATCTTGATGATTACACTTTCAAAGGCTGTATTCAACATACATAAACTGTCTTGCAGATATACTTCCACAAAATGTAGGAAACATTATGTCTTTTACATGCCTATCTTGAGTTACCCACAGTTAAAATTCGAAAAAAAAACACAAAATTTTTGAAGCTTTTGTCTTTGTGTCCTTTTTGAGGGCTGTAATCTATATGTTCAGATAACTTATTTGTCTCCATGTTTTTGTTATGGAAACTTTCCAAGGAACATCTCAAAAAGAAAACAGTGAAGCCATCAAACTGCAGATGCATGTTAATCTGATATTATGGGCTCTTAAAAATTGGGGTACAGACGATTTTGGAATTTTCCATAACATTAAGAAATCTGTAAAAAGCCATAGATTTGGAATGCCTTGATCATTGTGACTGACAATTTCAGAAAAGCAATATTTTAAATTTCAGTAAAATCTGAAGACATAAGGAATGGACCTGTGTTGAACCGCTGTATGGAATGACAAATATATGTTTTCACATATGGAGGATACAAAAATGTTAATATGAACCTCATTTAGTGTAAACAATATTACTTTATTAGCTCATTATCTGTAACAACTAAAATTTGTAGAGTGTTTCCTTTGAAGTGGTAGCCATTTTCAATACGCAGGTTCATCTAGCCTGAAACCTTTGTTTGCACTTAAAAATTAACATTTGCTATGATCTGTGATGTGCAGACGAGGTTATTTTATGGAGCCAAAATATTAACAGCTTTTGTCACGAAAGGAAACATTCTGCTCATTTCTTTATCTTGAAACAACATTATAACATGTCTAATGGGCTATCCTAATGCAAAGTCTTAATTCGACCAAACATCTTTTGGTCAAATCGTTTATACTTTTTGTATTGTTGCAATGGTATACTGACCATCTGACAATGAAGAAAAAAGCTGACTGTGCAGACACCCAGTCAAGACATCCCCTGAGACATCTAAAACTTTGAAGGGTCTCTTTAAAGATCATTTAGTACCACTGACCGAAATTTGAAGATATCTAAGGAAGGAAGGCAGGGGCCACTGGCATTGTTGACATGGAATGACCCTGTTTCAAAAGAGCTTTTTACTTATCAAAATTACTTATTTAAAAAATTGTTTATTTCTTGACATCTATAACTAAAAACATATTTATATAAAGCAAATGGTATATCCACAAACTTATACTGAGCCTATACAGAGTTTTTTTCTTTTTAATCATACTAAGGTACAAGCCTTTTACTGCATCTTGTTTAAATAGCATATCACCAGCTTACGGATCTGATGATCGGTTAAAGGATTAGAACCTCCCCATCATCACCATATTACTGAATTTAGAATGTGTTCTCAAGCAAGTAAAATATGTATGTTTGCCTCCAATTCTTCTAGTCTTTGGCAGCTGGTAGAACTTAGCACTTAAAGAATGGTCTAGGCAGGCCTCCGTAAATATCTACATGCATGTAAAGAAAAACTTACCATATTTCCCAATTGCATCTCTTTTGCTCTGCCTATAACAAACCTGCATATCATCCTCGTTCCTATTCATACATATATCCATTAAATTACACCATGAACAACTGCTATTATTGTTACAGTCATCTTCGTCGTCAAGTAGTGCACAACCAACAGGAATACTCTCTGTTGTGGTTTGAGTTGGAACTGTCCTGGTGGAAGAATGAACTGGCCCTTCTTCCAAATACTGTGCTTTTTGAGAAACACTTAGAACTGCTTTAGTAAAATGTTTAGCATCTGTAGCTCCAACTACCACAGAAGAACTCTTAGTTGGGGTTCTGGTCTTTTTCGGAACTTTACCCTTAGTTGTGGGTGTCGGAATTAGCCTATTTTTCTTTACCTTGAAATTGTGAACAGGAGAAGCTCCTGATGTCTTCCCACCAACTCCTTGAATCAACTCATCGAGATCATGATCAGTTACTTGACTAGAGGCTCCATGATTCTGTCCGCTTCTCCCATATTTCTTCAGTGACTGGACTCTGCCTGATGCTCTCAACAGCTCTTTCAACTGCCTTTCTGCAGCCCCATTAAGTCCACTGGATTCTCGGTTATTTTCTCGACTTCTTGTACTGCCAATACCTTCTCGATAACGGGATTTTTCCTTGCCTTGTAATACTTCTATCAATTTCAAAAGTTTAAGAGCCTTCATTAAACGAGCTCTCCTCAAGTAGTTGTCTGGCTCTTGAAGTACATTCGATGTTTCAGCTCTTTCGTGCTGAAGGCGCTGATTATCTTGTAAGGAGCTCCTTCCACCATTTCCATTTTCGAGTAGCCCCTCTTCCCTGGTGTTCGTATCGTAAATACTCGCAGGCTTTGACTCTGTTTTCCCTCTCTTTTTTAGCTCAAGTAGAATATTATAGATCCGCTCTAACTTAGCCTTTTCCGTCTGTTCGTCGTTCTTACAAGTTTTATCTTTCCAGTGGCCTGGGCATTCTAATTCGCTTAAATCTTCGCTAGAGAAAGGTCGACACTGTTGTCCGAGTGGCCGACTTTGACACCAGTAACAAGATGGGTATGCATGACATAAATCACACGATGATCTACCAATGTTACAATCCGGTTGCTTTTGGTAAATCACACTCCGAACACTAAAGAGGGTGGTTGTTACAATAATAAATATCGGTTGAAACCTGCTGTTCATTTCGCTAACGTAGTCGAGCCAAACAACTGCTTATCGAGTTTCCTGGAACTCCAAACCAAAATGTCTGAACCGAATCTGACTACGTTCACGAAAATAATATAGGAAATATGTCCTTTTACATGCTTTATTACTTAAGAAGGACGTAGGTCCAGGTGGTCACTCAGTAAACAATCCCTATTAGTAAACAGAAGTCGACAGTTTCTCCAGATCTCCTTCTAAAAACGAAAGTAAAACATCGTCCACATGCCTTCTAAGTGAAATTGGCCCTTTACATTTCTTTCCTATGAATTGAGAAAATGACGAACGCATATAGTTCGCACCACCAAGCGAAAAACAATCCTGGTGCTTAGGAACTTTGTGTTAAAGCTGTGATGGAAAATATAACCCACTCGTTGTTCATTTTGTCAATGTCAGCCTTGGAAAGAGCGGATAATTCGAGCAAACAATCCCTAGCAAATGACTCAGTGGGGAGGACATTTTTCAAATGTGTGAATGACCAATCAGAGAAAAGAGGAAGTGCAACCAACATACATCTGTCGTCACTCCATCTTCAAACAGCAGTCATCCAGAACTGATCATTTAAACCCCCTCCAGGCTCGTTGAAAGTAAACACTGAGAGGTGCCAATCCTTTATCACAACAGCTGAAAAGAAAGACAACTAAATAACCAGGAGGGTTCAAGCCCACGCCATAGTTACTCTCTAAATTAAAGTGCTCCGCAGCTAAATAGTAAGAGACGACATGGATGACTATGACGGATGTTGTCGGGCAAGTCGCCGCTAGGTTGTTGCCCTGAACAGTTTAGTTGCCGAAGTCCCCGTTACATTAATATTGCAGAATCGATGAAACAGACGATCCCTTGCTGTCTATATTCACAAGTCCTTGCTGAACTATGAACCTTAGGTGAAAGTATCTTCAAAAATTTCCTTATATCCTTCAAACCTAAGATTATAAAGGCTCAAGTGACCTGAAAGTTAAACATAAATAAGGAGATAGTTTAAACTTCAACACTCATGGATTATTATCTTCGTACAATTGATGACAGTGAGTAGCTGCAAGTTGTATCTGTGTTTGTTTGGATATCACATGTGTCACTGTCTTGACTATCTTTACACACGTTAAAAATATATATAAGTAGATTTTAAGGATATATTTATGCCCATTATGATATATTTTTCAGCATTTGGAGGCTCGGCAAGATTTCTGGTATTCCGATAAGAAAAATAGTAGATAAAAAAATAATCAAAGATTCTTTCAGCGGAATCGCAAGCTTGCCTAGAACTTGCAGTTAACAATTGCTACTTCGTACAGCTATTAACGAGAATATGCCGAAGAAGAAAGGGCAGTAGCCCTGTGTGTGACTACTTATGTATTGGCAGAGGCGACAAAAAATCTTCCATGTATAATCATTTTACTTGACAGTAAATGCAATTTTATATTATTTACATAACAAATCTGTTGTGGATAGTCGGTTTTGTCTCAAACGGTCCTCGTAGTTTTTCCTTTGTCATTCGGACGGTAGTAAGTGAATAATTTTTCGAAGCCCTTTTGTTAATGGATATCTGTTATGAAATCCTACTGCGATGGCCAATTTAAGACCAATTTTTTATTTCAATTCTCTGTATACGAATTACGAGGCTGAAGATCCTATCAGGTTATGAATACTCTAAGAATCACAACGAGGCAAATTTAACAGACTTCTTCCAAAGCCCCCTATTTACTCGACATTTCTCATATCCCGTGTTGGTAGAGTTGGGTTAGAGGACCATCAGTTGGTACAACTGACAAAAATAGATAAAGGGCCGCTTTGTAATATATAATTATGATGAAGTGATAAGGACATAGCTCCCATAGACCTCCTTTACCTAACTTTCCTATATTGTGAATAATATAAAAACAGTCAGTGAGCATTTCAAAATCAGTTGCTTCAAGTCTCCTCCTGCCGTGTAATTGGCCCTTTGATACAACTTATATCCATACTTTACTATCGACCCATAGTCTCCGACAGTGTGCAAGCCCAGGACAATCTCGATGACAAAGAACGAAAGCTATTCAGAAGAGTTAACCAGAGCCTAGCTGCCTTTTGACTTCCTTGCTAAGTTCCAAAATCTTACTTAGAGCTAGGGCTATTGTCTTTCAGTGTCAAACGTAAGATGGCTACACAGGTATGAGCTGAAGGAAAGCTACTCCTTCAAATAGTACGAGTTACGAAGGTTGGAAATTGAAACCAACGAGTAAGAAAGTGGAAGCCTATGATGTATACGACCAAGTGATAACATAGTCCTTCAAATTGATTTACCCAGTTCACTTTCAAGACACCAAAGCGTCTTTAACTTAAATCCAATTTCACACAATACAATAAACTTCGATTCTTTCGTAATGACCTTTTCCAATGTAGGGTATCTTACTATGTTTGGACTTTCAAAGGCCAATGGAAGCAAAGATGAAAGCTTAGTAATGCCAACAACCTTTCGCTAATCAACCATTGATACTCATGAGTATAGCAGCTGGGAGGTAGTTCCCATTTTACGAGAATTTCTGTCAGAAGATGTTTGAAAAATATTGTAAATCTGAGACTGTTAGCATGACGAAGGTGCACCTTTTCTCCTTGCTGAGTTAAACAACAACTTTCACAAGATTGTATCACAGCTGCTATACTAACTTGTTTATCCGAAATATTTTTCCTAGGTCGTGTTGGTTTAGAATGACATATGCATGCTTATAATAGTGTCACAAAACTTTCTCGAATGACAAAACGACAAGAGGGTATATGATAATGAATGCATAGATTTGTGGATAAAGAGAATGTAGAATTAACAACTGACTTTTCGCACAAGAAATAATGCAAATTTGTTTACAAACAATGGAAACTAAACAAGAGCCCAAGTTTGTATATTTACATAAATAGAATACAAGAAGGACTATCATTGCCATCGCAGTTTCTGAAAGACTTAAATATCACAAAATAGTCATCCAACAATGCTCCCTGCGGAACTTCTGAATTATTGCTTACGAATCAGACACTTGCTTTCGTCGGGTACCCACCCAGGAATTCCTACAATGTTTTAACCAGCTGACAAATGGTCAAGTAAGATTGAATTGCAATACCACAGCAGAACGAACAATTTTATAACAAGTTTATAACAACAGACATAGTGCCAGACAAGGTTGATCAGGTTGAGGAAACTGATTCTATTGGCTAAAGCTGTCTGAGACCGTAGCAAAGTCTACAAAAGAGTCTACAATAGATGAACCGACACCGAACCATGACCGAGAATGTAGAGCAATATCGTATTGAAGAGACACTAAAGAAAAGAGAATATGTCATCACCGAGATTCAAAACTGGGACCCACGCCATACCGGCTTTTCGCTCTACTAAAACTGCAGCACTTGAAACAATTTACCAAGAGGAACAACGAGTTTCCAGATGTTAACATGAAATATAATCGTGTACTATATTATAACATCTTTGTCTCTTTTTTTCTCAGTTGTATAAATCTTGAGAGTCGTGACTTGATACCTTGTACCATTACAAGAAAGAAATATTTTTGTATCGAGAGTAGAATGATTTAGAAAATCCGAGAGTAGAATCCATGAGGTTAGTTTAAGAATTTGGTAAAATTGTTAAGACCTCTAATGCGTCAGTATCTACTGTGGTAGTGGATATAGACACTGACACCTGTGACTTCAGATCGAATAAAACGCCATGGGCTATCTTGGCTCCACATGACTTAGTGGCACGGGCGTTTCTACGCTCATCTGCAAAGAAGTTCTCTTGATATTACTTCTTCTCCTGTTACTTGCCGAGAGGGGTGTATGCAGCGGGGACGGAGGCCATTGTAGACTGCAAGCTAACCAGATCAACACCATAACTTAAAGGGGTCTATCAAATCACCGACACTAAGAAACCTACTTAAGCAGTTTGAGGTGAGAGGGCCAAGGGCCCTACCATAGCCATTATTCTGGTGGTGAAGCAAAGCAAGGTAAGGCTTGTTCATATTGCTATAATTCTAGCATTTTAGAGATGGTGATCCAATCACGGAAGTCCTATGAAGTCCTTGATTGCTCATAAGAGCACTTGCATAAGCCAATGCCTAGGCATTTCTTTTCATACTTCATCGCATTTTAACTCTTCAATTTACAGCAGTGGTTTGCAAAATCTTTATGTAGCCGCGTTCCCTCTGGATGATGAATTAACCTTAGCGCTCCCCAAACAGGTTGTTTCTAAAGAAAAATCCACGTTGTTCTTAAATCTTTGCGTCCAGACCTCTAGGTTTCCAAAAAACACGTTAAGATGATTACATTAATTTTGAAATACTATCGCAATTTCATTTGAGTTACGTCTACAGACAGAATGCAGTATGCCACTCTTATTACAAGTATAGAGTGTGCGTTTGCCCACCGCACGTCTGCATCCTTCGCATACCCTGGAAACCCCTGGGCGTATCTCTTGTGGGCAAGCATACCCCAGGTTGTGATCCATTAGAGTCAGTGTAACTTCAACCGAGTCACTAGAATAATTTCAATGACTTTTCTACCTATTTATGAGATCACCTATTAATTCTGAAAATTGAGCATAAAAATCATGGACTAAGTGATCTTCCCTCTGCTTTGTTCTAATTGTTGGCCTATAGATTTTTCTTCCGAGTAAGGATCACCCAGTACAGAATCCCTTTGTTTCATAAAAGCAATGTTGTAGCACTTAAAGAACAGCTTACACCGATACGATGGAGCATTGAAGCATATCTTCAATCTTTCATTTAGATGAGTGATTAAGAGCAACTCCTCCTCTCTGATACCAAGGGGTAGAGGTATCCCTAGCTCCTCCATCTTTTAAACCCTATGCACTATTTCAAAACTAGACTTAAATATAGAGATACTCGTAAGATATTTTAAGGCAACTGAGATGTTGTAGCCATATTATCATCTATTTAACAATATTTGACTTAACCAACTTGCCCCTTCCCTTTTCAAAACTACGGTGGAATCTCTGTACAGAAGATATGATGATTTCACGGCTACGGGCTAGAGAAGACGATGCTCATAGTGTAAATGAGGCCAACAACTGATTATTTCAATATATTTTTACGCCTGAGGAAGGTCAGACGCTTTCCTGGACTTTGCATGTTGCATGCTTATCATACGCCAAACGAGTGCGTTTGCATTCATATCTACAGAAGAAGTGGTCTTAAACGTAGAAGCGCCATCGGCAGGAAATTTAATATCACGAGGTACACGTTCAACAATCACAATCCAGCGATTTTTTAGGTTATTGGTAGAGAAGGAGATCCCAAAAATCCTACATGCGTTTTCTGAAACGTTGAAGTGTTTTGCTTGGTGATCAGTGGGCTCCGTTTACTGACCGTCATGCCCTGTGAACATCAACCATGCTCATGAAAACGTTAACTGTCTAGGTTTTAAAGTCTTGAGATAGCTCGACAAGTGATAATTTCCTTTTTTACCCTAATTGGCAGTCACATGTGAATGCACAAGCAGGATATACATATAGGGACTGATTTCTTGGACGAAACAATAACATACAAACACTTCGCATTATTAGGAGTAGAAGCCAGGCTTGCATTTCTGAAGAAAGACACGCCAGACGCACACAGATAGGCCAGCAAAAAGGCGCATGGGCCGTCAGAACCTATTATGCAAAATGTCAAAACTCTTAGACTGAAAGTTTGTATATATGACGACAACTTGTTTTAATACTGAAATGCAATCTTTGTTACCATACCAATAAGTAAGATTGGTATTGCAGATGGCATTATGGGGAAAAAGTTTAAATGCACATAGTTCCAGGTTCATTCTGTCTGACTGTAAACAATGGTTGCTCTCTAATCCTAGAGGTCAGGTGTTTACGACCACGGGTAGTTGACGTGGTTTTGTTATCAATACTTTATCATGATCAGTTCTATAAATTTTTCTTTATCACTTCAATCGACATACTTGTGGTTTCCTAGAAAGCGTGATAGAGTTATTACTTTAAACCAAGCCTGATTTATTGGGCCAAACAATATACAATGTGATTACATCTTAATTATGTTGCACTAGACTAGAAAATGTCAGCTAAAGATTGTAACTTCGATCTATGGTGGAACATGCGACTCGCCTGGTAGTATTCGTAGTGATAGAAGTAGCAGGAGTAGTAACAGTAGTAGCAGTAGTAGCAGTAGTAGCAGTAGTAGCAGTAGTAGCAGTAGTAGTAGTAGTAGTAGTACTAGTAGTAGTAGTAGTAGTAGTAGTAGTAGTAGTAGTAGTAGTAGTAGTA
>JAAAKL020010178.1:0-14554 GCA_010016065.2 Carybdea cf. marsupialis auct. non (Linnaeus, 1758)
AAATACCCCACATCAATTTGCCGTTAAAAACACTCTTTGATAAGTATTTAAAACGCATTAACAACTCGGCTCTAACAGCCTCTGTATCTTGCTTTAAGGAATAGTTTTATTGACAGGCCTGGGGTGTCGCAAAGGCACACAGCGTTGAGTGAATAAAACAATGGTCTATACAATTAAAAAGCAAGGAATTATAAAATCTACGTAACTTATTGATCTTACTTTATTCTAAATAGTTACCTAGGCTGTGAGGCTATCCCTAAACCATAAACAGCGACCAATTAGGACTCTCACATCAGAGGCGCTTCATATCTATTAAGGTGTGGGAGTGACATACAATACAGCATGATATTAGTGCCCAGACTTCTTTTAGAACTGAAACCTTGAGTAGGGTCTTCAATTTTGAAAGAAACTGATGATGACAATAAAACCCCAATTTCAAGACTCAAAGGGAGACACTGTCTTCCAGGCATCATGACACCCGAATACCCAAGGGAGTTACAAGATCGAATAATCACCTTTGCTGATTCACAACTGTACGCAGCAAGTATATTTCCTAAAAAAGCGTACTATTTCCTCGTTTCCTTTGTACCTCTGCCCAAAGTCTACTGCTGATTATACTTCTCCTATCATAGACTTTTATGACAACGTGACTCCACATATAACCATATATAGGACAATAAAACGTGTTAACACTTTACAACAGTATTTGCAATGTGGCTACTCTTGAATTGATAACAAAACCTTATTAGCAGAAGGGTTTAATGGAGCCCTTTGCGCATCCCCTGATATGTTCATAGCCCCTCGCATTTAACAAGGACATTTTCCCGTTCTTTGACAGTTCTTTATAAAAGTTACCGGGGCGCTGTGATGGCATTCCTTCACAGTCGTCATAATGCGATAACCAGATAGCCTTGCACTCGTATTTCATATGCGAAGGCCAATATGACCTTTCTTGGACGTATATGACACAAAGCCATTGAATCACTCTAGGACATATCGGTCCAAGGAGTCATATCTGTCTGTAACAGTCTGTTCTTACTCTGGACCTCTATTTTTAAATAAAGAGACATAAGGCTCAGAATTTCTTCTTATTGTGAGGGGTGGGTGGGGGATGCTTTAATAATAATCGATTAAGTATTTTCATAAAGATGACGATTTGTAAATTTATACAACGATTTGTAAATTTAAGGGCCTACACATGTGACCGCGTGTTAAGAGTTTGATATGTAATTACAGAAACAAGAACTTTTCTGATATCCAATTATTTCCACTACTTTCAAAATGACGACGAAGTATTGTAAAATGCTGGTCGGTAAACGTCCCAGCAAGTATAACTGGAAAAATTCTATGATATGAAATCAGCCTCATTAGTCGCAGTGCAACAGTGTTAAGTTATCCGTGGGTAGATTTTCAGTCTGACGTTGTTGGATTTAATCTCTTCTAATACCCCCAACTAATATCTACCCATGACAACATTTATAAAGCATTCAGAAAACACTTTACTGCTCAATAAACAGATTCTTAAGGACCATGCCCTGGCAACCTTCACAACGTCACTCGAGGTTGCCATGATATGATCACAAGGGACTTCATTAGAACAGTTGCGCGAGTATTTCGGGTGGAGCATGTGCACGTCATACATCAGCTGGACCAAGTACATACAATTGCATGCTCTTATCCAGGGGCGGAGCCAGCCGTCCTAATGTGGGGTGGACAATCGAGCGACGCGAGCGGAAGTTGGGAGTCTGGGGGCTTGGCCCGAAAATTTTGGGGGGTACGCCCTTTCGGGTGCCGGGGAACGCCCTATTTCTGGATAAAAGGAAAGGCATTATCCTCATTTTGGCAAAGATGAAACAATCAATGAAGAGCAAAATGTTGAACGATAGCGAAATTATCAACTTAAAATGAAATATTAAGAAGAAGCCAATGAAATATCAAGAAAATGTTGGTAAAAGAAACTGGTCCCGTATTTTAATTGGTTTGCAATACTACTATCATACCTGTACACTTTCATAACGGCAGCTTTCGGCTACCAGCTGTTATTAAATTATCTACAAGGCATTCCTCGTCGAATTTAGGTGAATCACAAAATCGATTTTGAAAAAAGTGCGGTGGATAAATCCCCCCAGTCCATCCCGTAGCGCCGCCCCTGTTGCTATCATGCATGTGATTGTAATAACATGTCTATTAGAGTGTTTGAAGGAGTACGGCTGCCAGTCGTAGTAGACCCTTCTTCTTCAAACGGATAGCTAGTTCATCGAGCTGAACAGTAGTGGCCCTCCATGAATTTCTGTCCTGTCCCAAGTGGTGTAGATGAGTAAAGCGTCGTCCACCACCATATTTTCAGACATTGTCCTTGTTTTAGGCCTTCCTCTACGCCTATTACCATTAACGAACCCAATAAGCAGATCCTTACTGATGTCATCTTTCCTAAGGACATGTCCGACGAATGCCATATTCTTTTTAACAATGGTTGCCAAATGTATTTCAACATTTCCGATTTTAATTAGGACAAATTCTTTAGTCTTCTTGTCTGTCCAGCTTATTTCACAGTAAGTCGACCAATGGGTCGTCAATTCCCTCAAAAGCAAGCTCTGTCACACTTCGGCACTCTTCGTCCTATGATCATGATACATATTGAGGGGATAGACCATTTAAGGGACTTAGAAATCATACAATCAGCTTCGCTGTTTAAGAGATCAACTGTTTCCACTACGCCATTCCGCAAGCCTTCTACTCGAAGTACGATAATATTATTTCAACCATTTAGAGCGGCCCTAAGCTATAAATTCTCTAATAAAGAAATCTCCGATTAAACGCAGTAGCTGTAAACGGAAAACAATCCCGAAAATAGGACTCAATAATACTCCTTTGTGAAGTAATCAAGATTTCATACGAAAGGTGTGTTTTGGCATATTGTTGTAACTAAGTGCTCTGCTGATTTCAAAAAATACTCCTCTGGATGGCCACTGCCAATTTAGAGCTCTATCAATCTTGATCCTAAATCTATTTGATATAATTTAATACATTAAACTTATGGTCGTTAATTTTCATGTTAAGATAATATTACCTGTCATCTTCCTTTAAGATTTCAATAATCTCTTTAGTGACAAAAACATTTTATTTCTTTGGGTGACGTTAAGAGATACCTTACCTCAATTACGTCACTCCTAGTAGGAAGCAAGATTCTCGTTAATAGGTTTGTTTATGGAAATAAAAAACAACAATGGACCAAGATAAGAACCTTGGAGAACTCCTAAACTTATATCTCTCTCTATTCCTTATTATTGATCCTACCAAGCTATCTAAGTTTATTGTTTACTATATGAAGCCACTATATCGCTTCCCAAACTTTTACAGATGCATATTTTCCATTGACGGCCATGTTTGTAACGGCTTATCTCTGATAAATTAGGTATTAGGAAACACAAAAGTAACACTGAGCTCAAATTATTTCTGGACGAACACATTTCCAGTCGCTGGCGATGTCATGATGAAACACCACATTCTGATTCTTTGTGAAAAGGTGCTTCCACACTTTTCGAATCAACAGGACTCATCAACCCCCTAATGCTCTCTGTTCATAGCACAGTATTAACCCTAAACAATTTAGACTGCAAAGGTGCATCACACTGAAGATTCTGTGGGAAATTTTTTTAAACTCTGCTTACAATAAAAATCGTAACCAAAATTGTTATCAGCTAACGATATGAGGATTGGACAGTCAACATGACAGGTTATCGCTGGAGAGTGCGAAGAAAGTGCAACCCTCATGTTGGCTTAATCTGTAGAGGCAAGGTCGCAAAAACGATCATCGAGGCAATTCTCAAACAGGGCGGGGGGTATATCTGCATCCTTTATCTCAATTTACAATATCCATCCTGTGATCATACGTGATTTTTACTACTGAATTACTAATATTTGTCAACTACCTAGAATTTTAATATTTGTCTGTTTTACAAAGAGCTGTGAATCATAGAAAAATGTCAAGGGGCACCACATTAAATATTTTTAAGTTTGCAAAATATAATTTAAATATAGAATATTCACAAAAGAAAAGCGTGCGTGAATTTTATACAAGACAGCGCAAGGAACTGGTACTGGAAAAGGTGTTGCAACTTTTAATCCAAAATTTCCTTCTTGTTCCCTTCCCAAATTGTACCACTTTTCCTATCTAGCTCCTCCTATTTCAGGCCTGTTTGAAACGAAAGCAGAGTTTAAGAGGAGTGAAGTTTGTCTGAAAGAGTGTGAGAAATTAACAGCCGTACTGTTAAATGCACCTGCCCCTGATTTTTTGTGATTAGGTTTGCTTTGATCCAAATTTAATAGAAGATTAATTTAACAGCAAAAAAATATGTTTCAATTACTGTAATATAATATGGATTTAGTTTAGCATTTGTCATTATATTCGTTTTTAGGGAAGCAGATTTTGTATCAAGCTACGAAGATTTATCACCTTATCAACGGCCATTGTAGTCGACTATCAAATAATAACCAGGGAAATCTCAACTCGACGAAATGCACTTGTAGAAGAGAGAGCGATTGTTGCTTAAAATGCAATTAAAATAGCTTAGTAGCAAGCGGCGTCTATAAAGCAGAGATAATGGGCCCCAATTGAGATGAAATATGTATGTTATGGTATTTCTTGGGAGCAATTCATTGCATGTTATCATAGCTATCATAAATCTTTTCATAACGTTGTCAAACTTCAACCGGGTGCCGAAGTTCAATGACAAACAGTCAAAACATAAATGATCCAATGTGAAGAAGGTGCCGAAGTGAGCCTATGGCGAGGTTTAAACGAGATACCGGCTATGTATAGGGAAGAAGCTTGCGTAAGTAAAAGCCACTAAACCTACCCTTCTGAGCAGGTGTTCTACTTTGAAAATGTAAACAATTTTTTCAACTTCTCAGCCTTCAAGAGCGTGTTTTCAACATTTTGACATATTTATATACATCTGTTTGGTTCCCAGAGGAAGAGAATGCCTCATAAGCTGACAGTAGCCAGACAAGTTTTAATTGTTTAGATTTATAAGTACTCAGGCAACTGAGTATATATGAAATGAGTATATATGAGTATATATATATGAAATGGCACTGTGATCTAATGGCAAAACGAAAAATACGGTTGCTGGTGGTGGTGAGAATTCGGGATCGATTTCTCGGATTGTCGACTTTACTATATATACATATATATATATATATATATTTCATAAATTTGAAAATAAATATATATGTACATATATATACATATATATATACATATATAGATATATTTAGTTTGTTGGTGGTACAAAACAATAAAACTGCACGAAATAGCGAAAACAGTTTAGTACTGAAAAGCTTTTTTACTGATATTTTTTCCTATCTCAATTCTAACGATTTTGTACTCTGAGGACTGTCAGACGGAAAAAGCTTTTCAGTTCTAAAATGTTTTCGCTATTTCGTGCAGTTATATATATATATATACATATATATACACATTTTAACACAGTTTTAGTATTTTATATACATATATATGTCTATATTCTTGCATGGTACCATGTGAATTGCATTTTCAAGTTTGTTACAACTTCATTTGCTTTCATAGCTAGAATTTCGTCTCAATAACTCGACGTCGTGCTGAGCCTACAAATGATCATACGGTAATGTTTGCTGATTGGTGATATTTAAGTACATAAATTTACAGGGGTACTATTGATACCGTTGCTATGTTGTTTAACAAATTAAAGAAAAAGACTTGAAGTGCTAATTTTAAAAAGATAGCAGAGAACTAGCAAGTCTCTGAACACCGGTAGTTTATATCTACTATTTTCTCTCGTGTCCTTTCAAGACCTATTGTAATGTCGCTGCGCATGGTAGAGCAACTCGGTAGCAAAATACCAAATATCTTCTTGACCTTTATCTATTGGCGGAACTGTGATCTCTCTCTCTCAGTTTCTCAGTCATCCATACTCACATCACAAGATTGCTAATATGTACTATTTACAAACCAATGAACAAACGCTTAATTAAAATAAGTGAATTTGATAAGCTAAGAATAGTCAAGGAGTGCTTCCGAATCGTGTGTTAGTATTTGATTGAAAGTTAGTATTAGGACAAAGGTTAGTGATCACAGGAAGAGGAAATCATACATACAAAAGAATCATGTGTACCATAAAACCCTATCATGACACTATTATTTCAAACACTCTCCTTGATAAGACTTTGCAACTTTTAACAAGTTTTTGACAGATTGATGGACTGGATGACCGTACTCTGATGGTTAATGGACATGGCACAGCTTGCTTTGGTATTCCAACTGCGGTGGAGGACTGGAACACGATGTGGCGACATCAAGGTCACCATAACTTAGTTTTCAGAGCACGCGCTATGACTGCATGGATGACGAATTCAAATTCCAATCCCTTCATACTTCTATTTCTCTAGTACATCTTAAGCGCTTACCAATTTGATATACTTAAGTACTTCACGGAGTAAACGTTTAAAAATAAGCCTTGTTACCGGCGAGGGATAATCTTGAAAGTACCTTTTTGTCTTACTTTTTGTCATGCTCCCTGGCTTGAAAGATTCTTATGCCGAAACTGAAAAAAGTATAAGCACGCTTGCTTTGCGATGTCAAATTTCAAGTCACTAGATCTTGTACATAACTCTGTATGTGACTTCAGGCTAAGAGCAATTTTGATTCAACTGTTTGCGTTGTCCATCGATGACCTCAGCGATGCTCGTCGCGATAAGATAGAATTTCTCACATATAAATAGTCGATTACCAATTTTCTTTCTATTTTAAGGTGAAGGTGGGAAGACTCGCTTTTGTTGTGGTGTTGATACTCGATAAGGCATTTACAAGCGTTTATAAAGAGAAGTTGTTAGTTTTCAATTTCTATGTTATGATACAGGAAAAATGAACCAGACTCTCCAACATTCAGAGTGTGAGATTCTCATAAAGCCAGTGGCTGCACCAATTTTACAACATTGCGTCTAGAAGGTGAACAACCTTACGTAAGCTGTTTACTACCCCCCTTTCCTGAATTCCTGATTTACGGAATCTCTTTTGTAATAGGAAAATGGAGACTTCTGTCTTCCAGATCCCTTGGGTAAGAGTAATTCCACAAGGAGAGAAAAAATATATGAATCGTATTGACCTGATTTGCATCCTGCCAGAGGACCTGGATATCACGCGGACCCCTTCTGTATAATAGGTAAAGCTAGGCTTGCTTTTCACTTGGCCGTTCTAGAATCCATCCACATCAAGGCAAGAAAATCGTTGCTTTGTAAAGAAAAAGAATTTGTTATTCATTGGGCCTATTTGGTTAACTATTCAAATTTATGGATTCTGATTGGTCACAACAACACAATTTGGCAATCAGAGTTCTGATTGGTTGATTTGAAAATACAGTTTGATATAAGAAGTTTTATTCCCTTTTCAATTTTTTATTCTGACATTTTCATTCTGACATTTTGGACTCTGGGGAGTGTCTGGCGAAAGGATGTTTTAAGTACTGAAATGAATTTGCGACTTCGTGCAGTTCCAAAAAGGTTCTACGTTCAGAGTAAATAAATCCTATCCCTTTGCAAGCCTACCAATCTCTTGTGCATGCTACACATTGTGATCAAAAGGATGTATAAAGGATATGTCACTGGGAGGGACAAAAATTTGGAGGAACTCCCACTACTGCATAGCTTATCGCTAAAATAAAGCACACACCAAAACACCGACAATTTTCTTCCTATGAAAACCAGACCTTTTCATTTCATATTGCATGTTTCTTAACTTCCAATCAAGTTTAATCAAAGACAGCACTTCCTTTACCAAAATGTTCAGAAAATTTGTATGTTGGATTTTTCTGAGTCAAGGAATTTCAGTACTGGGTCTTGATAGTAATTTGCACACTAATTGATTATATTGCATCAAAGATATACAAAGATTTCACGATTAAAAAGAGCATATTTCCTCCCGATATTTTCAAAGAGATTGTAAATAAATTATATATAAATTAACCCCGAGCTGACCTCGAAGTGCTGGCACTGGAATTATTATGTTCCCAATAAGTAAAGATAAAAGGTGGTCCCATACTCTATTACAGAGCGTATGGGCTGAGATGTGGTGAAGAATCACATGTCCTGAGTCATGGCATGGTAAAGTAGGGTAACCAGCTCCTTCCCCAGCCGCCTTATCCTTACCCAGCTAATGTCAGGTACCTATTTTACTGCTAGATTCGCAGTGGGAGCTGAGGGTGGACTCGAATGATCAACTCTGTGCTTATTAGACCAGCTCTCTACCAACTGAGCTAACTGGCCTCCCTATAAGTACAATGACAAGAAACACGACCTCATAACTTTATGGTAAGATAGATTATAAATAGAGGTGTAATTAAAGAATTTTCTTTCGCCTTCTGAAGAACATCAGAAGGTAGGACGTTAAACTTGACGTAACTGCGGTATTTTCATTTTTTGCCACTGTTTAGTAGTAATAGGCTCTACCTTGTTGTATTGAGCACTCTAGCAACTGTATCAATACTTGTTAGTATCACACACATGCGTATTTTACACTATGTTTCAATTCTAATGAGTTTTCATGATTAATGCCTTGCAGAAGAGTGTGCTTGGAAAGGAAAAGTTACGGACGACTCTCTTAAAGCTCTAAAAAATGACGTCACAGAAAAGTTTTCATCGACGCGAGAACCGTTTCCTATATCACAGGTGCCATTTTATCCAACACCTGATTATCGGAGATCATCCAAGAAATCTCAATATACGTTATCCTTCCACATGATATTCCATAACCTGCAGGGTAATCTAAACAAGCCTAGTCTAAAACGAATGAATGTTGCTTAAATAACAACAAGATAAATTTGTTGTGGCGCAGACCTTAAACTTTTCTGAGATCATCTAATCACCAGGGTGTACTTTAAAACGTCACTGAAGAATTACAAATTCAAGTAATACTTACTTTTATACAAACTGTAGATTATTAGAGCATGACGATCTGTTAGCCTTTCTTTATTGCACTGTCTTCTTTGCAAGGATCATTGATTTATCTAAATTCCCTGACAATGTAGCCGGATATTTTTGTTCGACCTTTAGCGTTACATGGTTTTCGACGCCCCTTTTGTCTTATTTATTTCTCTCATTTATTGGATGATGAAGAGAAAATAAAATACATCTTCTACTTGTTGCAACTTTCCTGACTCGATACTGATAAACAGTCTTTAGTGTTTAAAACCAATAGCAAATATCTTGTTGCAATTCGGAGGCTTGATTTAACACTGAATTAACTCAGAGGGCATTAGTCTATTGGCAGCGCGGCAGTTTTCTTTCAGCTAAGACAAATGATTTTGGAATGAGAGTCCATTTGAGAATGACTTCTGATAAGCTGAGAAACGTAACAATTTTAATTTTCCCTTTCAAAATAGATACTAGAGAAAGTACGGTTGTGATACGAACCCGTTACCCACACAGGTCTACCAACTGAGATGAATGATCCATGATAGTAGCACACTCTATTTCTTTATTCGCCATATTTCCTTTCTATCCACTATCACTTGACATCGACATCTAGCCTTACGATTAAAAGACTCGGCTCTCAGCGGCATGTGACTTGGCACGCCCGTCTCCCATCAATCTGTGCAAGGCCATTGATAGATGCAAAGAACATAGAGAAGAGAGAGCATTTGAAATGCTTACCTTTAATAAGACAGTAGAGAAATAGAAAATATGAGAAGAGCCTCTGTTGTTGACATATTTCTCAATAGTAGTATCTTTTAAAAACAATCATCTTAAAGTTCTCCTTCTCAATGGCTTCTTTGTCTTCTTTTTAAGAAATTGTCATCAAAGCGCCTCCGCGAACAGCAGTGTTGAACATGGGAGGAGATAGCCATCCGCAATAATTTTCTTTAAAACTAACAAAAGGTTTGGGATTTACGAAAAATTTGTAAACGTCGTAAGTGAAAATAAATCAGTGTCCGCTAGAGTTTTTAATATTTACTCACTCGACATTGTCAACTATTTCAGAATTCATTCTTAATTGTACCCCCCCCCCCTACCCATAAAAAAATGACCATGCCATTGTTGACAAGTCAAAACATGCCATCATCCGCCCACCCCCAAACCAAGCCATAACCCGCCGAATGCCCGCTCCTTGTTCTCGATACGTAGATAATGGAATGGTGGTTATAAGATCCTCAAATATATCGTCAGTGACAATTTATTGGATAGATACAACAATTTTCTTAACAACAACAACAACAATGTTCTTAATCCTTCACATGGATATCAATATCTGCTGCATAACGCAGAAAATGGAAGGGAGGGGAAAATATCGACATACGATGAAACATCTTTGACCAAGGAAAGACGTAGGGCCCTACACTGTATTCAGTGGACTCCCACTATGAGCGTTAGAAATCATTAAGTTAGTTGTGGTGAAGACGCCCTACAATGACAACAAGTCAAACATGTAAACATTTGCCAGGATTTTCAAATTCAATTCCCTCTAGAGTTCATATGGTTTGAATGTTATTCATGTTATTATTACAATCGCATCTAAATAGCAGTCGGTAATTAACGCAAGGAGCAATAATTAACGCAAGTAGCAACAATTAACGCAAGTAGCAACTATTAACGCAAGTATCTGTGATTATCACGAGTATCTGCAATTAACACAAGTAACTGCTATCAACAGAAGTAGCTCCAAGTAACACAAGTAGCTGCAAGTAACACACGTAGTTGCGTTTAACGCAATAGGCTGTGAATAAGCCATGTATCCACAATCATTGCAAGTAGCTGCGATTAAGGCAAGTTGCTGGACTAATGTAACTAGTTGCAATTAACTCAAGTAGCTGTGGTTAACGAATGTAGCTTCAAATAACGCAAGTAGCTCCAAGTAGCACAAGTAGCTGCAAGTAACACAAGTAGTTGCGATTAACACAATTGGCTGCGATTAAGGCACGTAGGCACAATCAACGCAAGTTGCTGCGACTAATGTAACTAGTTGCAATTAACACAATTAGCTGTGGTTAACGTAAGTAGCTGCAGTCAACGCAAGTAGCTGCAGTTAACGAATGTAGACGCTTGTGCATCCAATACGCAGAACGCGACGTGTAACCATGAAATTGTAATGGGATGAAAGCATAATATCAAAGCCGTCAGTAATCGGAGAGTTTATTTTACTTTAAGTCTAGTGATCAACGGATAAATTTGCAACCTTTTCTCGAAGGGGCGGGTCAACTTCTTGCCTTGCTAAAGGAGACGCACTTTTGGAAGCTTCGGGGTTTAGTCAGAGGGTTGTGGAAAACGTAGTATTAATTTACTGTAGATTGACTAAGCCACTACTGTCCTGATGCACTTATAAACAATATTCAATTTATTGCCAAGACGAGTTTACTTGAAACTTTTTATCAGGAGCCTTTTGGTGGAGGTAGCATGACCCCCTTACGGATCTGCCTTCTTGGGAGAAAGGTCAACCCCTAATGCTAGCAGCAGAATACAACAAAGTTTTATCGGGGCCATGTTTCTGCAGCTGCAGGCCCAACTTGCTCAAAATTTTTATTCCACGAGAAACTAATTATTCCAAAAATCGAAACGTCTAGGCTCAATAAAATCCCCACACTCTGTCACCCACGTGTCTGTATTGTATTAGTCATATATAGCAGTGATGATTGCCTCTCCGCCCTTTCATGGTATTTTGTGTAAACGCTTGTGATTTAGATTTAGATTAAGATCGATGTTTCGATTAAACGACGTGATTTAAGCCTAATTATAGAGCATTGATCTTTCTTCAAAATTTACTTATCGACAGAAAATAGTCCATGTTGATAGCTAAGGAGATAGGAGGTTATCTGGAACTGAAAGGATAAGATATTTATTGAGGTCAGAGATTTCCTTTTACCCTGTTTCTGTACTGTTCCTAGCTCAATACGTCTATTCTTGGGAGGGAAAGAAGAGGGAAGGATGGTTGAATATGAGAGTCAAATCTCAGGTATATTTTTGGCAAGAAAGGGACTGTTTTCCGCCCTGTGACTGTTATCTTCTTGCTTCTCTGTCCAACGATAGTGATAATACGCTGGTGAACTGTTGCGAATACCGGGAAGAAAATCTACTCATGCTAGAACACTATATTTAGCGTGATTTAACTTACTTGCTTCACGTCATAGCCTTACTAGTTCCAGACCTTAATAGTCATAGTTTTACAAAACTAAGTACTTGAAATCTTGAATCTCATTCGGGATCAAAAGCACTAATCTGTGGTTTGCGCATGCTCGTTGATGTTCATTGGACAAGTACGCAAAGAGTGAGAGAAGAAAACTTGAAAGAGCACGGTAGAGTTTTACTAATTGACTGCATCATTAGCTAAGCGAACAACGTAGAAATTACTGTCTACGTCCAAATTGGTCCGGAATCTCATCATTAGATTTAAACTCCACAGTTATGATTTTGAAGTTATTTTGTCATGACGGTATTCGTAATTTAAGATGTGAATTTTTACTTTGTTTACCATCCATATAGATCATAAGAATCCATTGCTAACTCTGCCTGAAATGGATGTCTGGATGCTATATAAACTATTGAAGACTTCAATTTGAACCCGTCCTCTATAAAGCATACATAGTCTAATTCAGCTACGGCCAACCCTAGGCCGGCTAATCAAATCTGAACTCCATTGTATCTTAAAAATATCTAAAAAATACAGCCCGTCTACCATTTCGACGATTTTAGATTCGTCACGCCGACAGCTCAAAAGTACAAATAATGAACAGTGCTTCAATGACTCTTTCTAGCTGTAATAGTACAAGAGTTACCTCACTTAATGCAGGTGCCTGAATCCTAATGCAACTCGCTGTTATCTGACAGAGAATCCCCGCAAAAGAGTAATACATTTTAATTAAAATATAACAGCGATTCTAATAGTATAATCACCTGCCGGTCCAAGCATTCAATCTTTCGCTGATAAAATAGCGGCGTTTTCAATACAGACTAACGTTCCGAGGGTTTTGGCAAAAACTCCCCTGCCTGTTTCTGATCTGACCCGCCACCTGAAAGGTTGCTCATGTCAGCGTTAATTGGCTGTAGGAGCATTCTCCGTTCCAAATTTCAGATTTGAGATTTCAGAGCGTCAAAAATGAGGTAACGTTTTTTAGATCAATTGCAGAAGGAGCGCTAATTAAGACTTCTTCTGCTGAATACCCAATGTAGTGTATTCAAGCTTATCTGATATGATTATAACAACGTACCTTCGGGCTACATATTTTCAAAATAACATCAGCTACATATAAAAGTTTATTTAGCATGCTGTAACACAAGTATTCAATCTTAGCGCCATAACTTTATTATTGTAAACACTTGTTGTCCGCCACTATGCATTCACAGTACTGTCATTCATATGAATCGATTGTTTTAAGCCAACATATGTTACATTTCACAAGTACAACAAAGGAGCAGACATGAATAGTAATGCGTCTGTATTGAGCCCTCCTTGAGAACGTTAGCTTCAACATATTGACATAAATAAGATAACTAACGGCCTTTCTAATGACACCAAATTGAATACTTTGGTAGTAAACTAGAGTGAAAATGTCATTTCTTCTTCGTCAGGTGAAATTGTATGCTACGGTCTCTGTCCCCTTCTGTTGTTTCACAATTTTTTGAGGTTGCGTAAGTATGTAAGAGTAAAAGGATTTGCTATTACATGTTTCGTTTGAACAATACATGAAATGTTTCAAGGGGCAACAAGAAAACCCCCATATCTTTGCAACTGTTTCACATGAAATTGATCATACGACCAGTGTTTATGCCCCCACTCCATAAAGGAATCGATTTAGAATTAAGTTTACTTCGATGCTGATCTTTGAAAACTGATTTTTTAAGGAACAGAAAGATGAAAATATAAGATAAAAAGTTGCAATTAACTTTTGTTTTTCAACGATTTAAAATTAAAGATATCGGTCGATAGCTGGTAAGATCAATTTGATGCCGCGCTTTGATAGAAAATGATCGTTCATCTCATAGTATCACCTCACAATCTCACAACTATGGCATTTGGCCATGTAAACACGTTATCATGTCGCTATGATGGAAGACCAGATGAAAATTTCTTTTCATGTTGAATTTTGAAAACTCTGCATATCAGAGCAGTCAGAATAAAACTTGTAGCGCTTTGCAATTTTCCCTCGTTGAAGTGTTTACTTGAACTCCTGCTAGTTAAGTGCAAAATAAATCAGCCCTTCCCCGCCTCACCCGCATCAAATAAAAGTTGCTATTTACGTCTAAGCAAACATGCAATGCAATGGTTTCCTTTTACATGACTGGAGACAGGTGTATAGAGCGTCAAGGAAAAATACCAGACGTCAAAGATACACATGTACAGCTCTATTAGACAAAATTAAGAAATATCCAAGCTAAAGGAAGAAGTTTCTCTTCTGAAAAGACGTGAGGTTGATGAAGGTACTTAATTTTTAAAATGAAATGAAAAATTTAACTCATGAAAAGCAGATGTGACATTTTAGCAATATTTGTTAACACCATTTAAGTAAAGTTAGCGTGAAGGTTGGTTAAG
>JAAAKL020010179.1:0-14549 GCA_010016065.2 Carybdea cf. marsupialis auct. non (Linnaeus, 1758)
GGGGCGGGCTAGGTGTGGTATGGCTTAAGGAGATATCTTTTAAAATGGAGGGCTGGCAAGCGGCACAGGAAAAATTACGAAAAATATGGGAATGAAATAAAATCAGTGAATTGTTGTAAACAGGTTGAATACATTTGGAAACTATAGGCAAGAAATGCAAGAATGACGTACCAAATGCCTAGACCAGAAAAATAAGAACGGCTGCAGAATGTGATGAGGTAAGTAGATGCGCCATCAAATGGGGAAATGAAGCCTAATGTGTGGAAACAAAATGGCAATCAAATTCTGGACCTCCAAAATGCTGCATAATTGATTAAAAGCACGAGTGTTGCTGATTGGTTTAATTAGTTTCTAGCTCCTCAGTTAATAAAGTAACTCAGTAAAGACTACGAAATAAAATGAAATTATGAATTAAAAGTCTATCGATAAGATTGTCGATATCCAAGCACATTCGACCTGCTTTGCAAATCGCCATAAATCATCTTAAAGATGTCAATGGTTCTTTCACTAAATGAACCAGTTATGTTCTTGACATTCCAGAGCGTCCCAATAAAAGTCAGCCCCAGGATAGTTCTGATGAGGCAAACATGACCATCCTAGACGCGCAACCGTGCCAACTTGCGAACTTATAGTTCCGAACCGATTCGCCGACAAATGTAAAATTAGATTCATCCAGCGGCATCACGTCAGCGTTCAATCGTTTACCATTTCTCTCCGGGTAATCCCTTTTTAAGCCAGTTGGCTGTATCTTTGGCTCCATGTCTACCAGTGCATCGTCATACGCAATCAGCGACATTTGCCTCGACGACGTCCGATTCCAGACGGCCGGAATCGGGCTCTCCGTTCTTAAACTACAGTACCCACCACTGAATTGCCATACGACTATCTCGTTTGTATTAATCGTATTGTTCAGCCCGTAGAAACAAACACCGGAAATGGTATCTACACCTGTCATTCAAATTCAAACGGCAGGATCCTTTACCCTTACCGCAACTTCGAAGGCTAAGATTTTACTTTCTCGTGATTATGATGATTTGTTACGGCGGCGTCTTTATCGTTTTTATGGTTCATTTCAACGACCGTCGTTTTATAGACGGGATTTGAATCGTTCGATGATGTGCGAATAAGTGCCTTACGGCTCTCATTTCTTGCCGCATCATTTCGTTTTTTCGAAGACGGCTTACGCGAACTCTTTCTACTAAATTTCACAATATAAATGTCTCTTCCCCCTCTTCTCCTCCCATCAATTTGGTCTGAGTCATTGCTAAATTCAGCATCATCGTCCACAGAATATCGGCGAATTCTCGTGAAAATAATTAAAGCAATAAGTGCACCGCAAATGAGAGTCATTATTCCCAAGGCAATGGACACAACAATCAATGGCGTACGGTAGCTAACATGTTCATATCTTGTACAGGCTTGTCGAGGCACCGGTCCTGCAAAGAAAAAAAGAGCACCATCGTTAAGTAATATAAGAAGCAACGGAAACACGGGTAAGCATTGCTATTATCAATATAGCAATGCACGTGACACGCTTATTACTATAAACTACAAACTACAAATAAACGAAGGCATACAACCGGAAAAGTCCTCACACGTCCTGTGTAGACTAAAGCAAGCTTAGACAAATCAGGATCGTTTACCGTGCATTCCCGCATATCGAAAAGCGCCAACTTATGCTAGAGTTTCAGCACAATAAACATCTTCCCTACCAAAGAAACCAAAGAAGTCTTTATCAGGCTTCCTTAGGTAAAATGGGACGATCACTTTCAAAATAACCCGTAATGTACCAACAGGATGTCCGGGCTCGGCCAATTCATACGAGACAGTGGCATATTCATAGGCAAATATGATAGCATTTTGTGTCAACTGAGTGCACTTCCGACGTTTAAACCCAAATATAGGGAGTCATGATATCTTGGTAATGACCATTTTGTCATATGCTGTGAGGATCACTTAAGCAAACTTACGTATGACCTACGCAGATTGCCAAGCCTGCTTCTGGCTATCAACATTATCCTTTTCTTTCCGCAACCTACAAGTTGTTATTGCCGAAATAAAAACTGCCGTTCATCAACGAGTGTTAATCTGAGATTGACTGAATAGGAAAATAGTTCTCTGTTAGATTGCAACGTAAAGTCGTCAACCACCTCTTAATGTGCCTACACCTTCCAACGATAAGTCATTTAGTAATACCTACAACTTCCCCTATTACTGGGGGCACAGCTTTCGGGAGAAGTTTGGGGAAAAACTCTCGCCAAGGAACCGCTTTCTGGTTGACTTTTGTTTTGGCTTCATAATTACAATGAAATGCTTGCTACACAAACATTGAAACTGTAGTAACTAAGGATACTGGGAAGAAAGGGCAGACAATATGTCACAGAGGCCAGCTGATAATTGTATGCAGCAAGTGGAAAGTAAAGCTACGTAAACGAGACGAAGGGACTGCAAAACGCTGGAAGGAAGTAATAAAGATCACGCGTAGACTGTTACACTGTCTCGGGCCTACAGGCTACCGGCCTTCTAGTTCGCTAGGAAAAGACACCTTCACAGCTAACGTCTTCAATCTTCTTCCATTTCTATTGCGATTAATCCTGTAAGAGTAACGAATTCCATAGGACTAAACGACTTCCAAGAATGTTCTTCAGCTATAAATATCCTGGCTGCACGAAGATAAACGACAACAAAATCTCGGTGTCATGGATATGTAAAGCGTCCGGAAGTCCATTAACATTCCTCCTAAAAGTGCGAAGCAAAGCCTCTCCTAGGTATTACGCTTAGGAGAGAAATATGGGACAGAAGGCACCGTAGAAACCTCCATCTGCCTGTAAGGAATAAGTTTAGAGCAGGCCCACAAAAAGAACGACATCGACAACGCAGATTGTTGATTGGCAAGAAATTGTCACTAAACCTGACAAAATGACGAGAGATGAGCCAACTGCAGTCCCGAGAGCACCCTCACACCCTTAAAGCACCGCTTTCTTATTTCCATATGTAACTATTGATATGATAAAAGCATCGCCTTAGGCTCAACTCTCAATCCATTATAAGCCCGCTATTTCTTGTCAAAAACGCAGTTGTGATGGAAAATCGGGGACAAACGCACTACAGTTAAAGGGATCTTGGTGATGCAGCTGTTTCACATGGAAAGGAAAACCCGCAACAATGTAACTAGATACCACTCCTCCACCTTGTCTCAATATTGTAAACCCCAAACTGAGAGGGATATGTTCGTTTTAATGCTTCTTATATTTTCGAGGTAATCACTCATGATACTTTCTAGACGAGAAGTAAAGCAGCACCACATACGTTCACCAGTTCGCCGAAAACGTGGCTTCGATATGGCAAAGGCAAAATGAAAAACGATTCTAGTGAGTTTCATTCCAGGAGTATACTGAATAGCTTCCGAAGGTAATCTTTAACGTTCCTTGGTACCTAATTATTTCCGCGTGCAACGACATTGCAGCAATGGCAAAGGTATCCATTCCAATGAAGAGGTAGTGTCGAATGCAAATTCACCGCCCTTTAATCAGGTCTCTTGCGAGCGAAAAATCGTAGAACAATTAAAGTGGAAAACTTGTATGTAAAGTACATGCAATAAGAAAAATCAAAGAATAACTATACTATGAATTCTACTTCGACAACAACTATCAAGATGTAATTGACAAATAATCATCTTATACCACAGCAATCTAAATGGCGCTTGGCCATTCCACAGTCATAATATGGCACTGACACCGTGAACTAGACAGAGATATGTTCTGGAACTGATTATGACCGACGGTTATTATCGTCTCTCAGACCGTATGAAATTCATCAGCTAGAATACATGTAAGGAATAAGCTAGATTTCAGGTAACAACGAGTTTCTTCTCTCGCAGATAAGAAACGACAACATGGAATAAATGGCAAGAGGTATTGGATTTTCCACAATGGCATGGGTCATGTTTTCTTACTTGCGGAAGCTATTGGCCGTGAAAAACTACGTCTCCTTCCCCTCATCGGCTGGGAACCTGTAAGCGTTGGTACAAGTACAGATTTCTGTTGCTACAATACAGTTGAATGCAAAAAAGAGAACTGTAACAGAAGATGCTCTGAGAAGTTTGATGCCGGGCTGCGGTAAAAAAACTGGCTGTCCTCATTTAGTGCATATTAGATTTCGAGCGTAGCCTATTGCCAAACCAGAGTGAGCAATGTCCTGGGGAGAGAACACATTCACAGGGGTGGTCTCCCGTTGACTTCCCTAGCCGATAATCTTTATATCGGGCTAGGCGGGATTCAAACCCACAACCTATGGCATGCGAGTCTGATTCCTTAACCAATTGACCACGTCGGCTCTTTAACCATTGAACCATAATAAAAGGGAAAGCGGAAACTACACTGGTAATGCTTTCCATTTGAACTAGAAAATCAAAATTTGAACTTTGCGTGTTCTAAGTATACCATTTACATACATTACAGCGCATAAAAACATTTCCATATATTCAATTTAGTATCCTCTACCCAAATGTCCAACTCGTAAATTCTATTTGATACCCACCTATTTACCGGGAACTGTGAATCTGTCATTTTCTTGTTGTACGAAAATTGAGCAAAGTGCAACACGAATATGCAAATTACAAGTATTTAAGTGCAAGAGTGTGGTGTGCCTGCAATAGTGTCCAGTTCTCTGTCGAATGTGTGTTTACGTGGTTTGTCAGTATTTGCAACTGTTCTTTTCAAATAATCTGTTACAGTGCGGAGTTACTGCAAGCCGACGACCGTGTGTGTAGACCACTGATCATTTAAAAAAGAACTGAATCAAGCGGAACATTCCTTTGTAAATATCATCGTAGTTCTCCCATCGATTTATATCTTAATGACTGTAACACTTCCCTAGAGTAGAGAAAGGGACATCTTAGCTGCTAAATGACAGGAGTATATAACTTGTGTATCACACTATACAAGTTCTCATTTCTAATTTAATAGTAACTCGCAACTAAGGAACTTTATAACTTTCGGGGGAGTAAAACGCTTTTTGCGAGTCCACTTTGGATAAAATCTGCAAATAAATTTCACCACGGCAAGAGGAACTAAAATATATTCATCTCAAAGCAAGCGTAAAACTCGCATATATAAAATAACTACGCCCTCGACCCAGTATCACACTTTGATTGTTTTTGTGTCCTATAATATCGGTTGCTAGGAAATATCAAGCTCGATCCAGTTCTTTTCTTGGGGTCAGTGGGGTCAAACAAAAAGCAAAGTACAAACGTATACCTCTGCAACGTGAAAATGAAAAACAAACCATTACCTGGAGTGGGAGCGTGGGTTGTGGACGGTGCTATTAAAGTGAACAGAAAAGAAAGGTGTCAGGGCAGTGAAGTAGGTGCATCCGTCACAGAAATTTCAACAGAACGTGAAAAACGGAGAACAGAATAGGAGCAAACAGAAGCCACTCTCGCGCGTTTCTAATAAATAGATAATAGGAAGGTAGTGAGCCGCCCACAACTGATCCTTGTACGTCTTTTGTTGATAGTAAACATTCCTTTCTCAATAGGAAGTTTGTTTGTGGTGTATAGCTGTATACCCTGAGTTTCTGTTCTGATTCAGAAATTATAAAAAGTGAAAATCTAGTTCTCGCCAAACTTTTGGTCCATTTCACACTAATTAGCACAAAATTTTAGCTATCTGAAAAGAGCTTGCACAACGCAAAAGTGCGATATGACGTAAAACCTATACGTATTTAGTTCTTCAAGTGATTACATACGTATGGGGAGTTTTGACGTGATATCACAATGTACACAATACTACTTAAGAACATCCCAAACGACTAATCTGATCTGCAATAGCCTGACACCGCATCAGCAAAGTTGAACAGAACTAAATGATGTACAAGTTCCACTAAGGCCATATTTACATTCACATTAATCTGTAAGACGCCAATTATATAGCGTGCCCTGCCTCCATTAATTAACCGTATACACACAACACCACAGCCCACCCATTCGACAATGCGGAGGGAAAGTGTGACGTCACGATTTTGAGATTTTGACAGCTGTCAAAGTTTTAAATCTCTCTAACAAAACTTTATTATATGATGATGGATCCTACCTTGACGATCCAAGAAATTTTAACAGAGTTTTGACCATGGGCTTTTAAAATTCAAACGCCTCTACTTTAAACACTATATACACTACGGGTCTGCTATTTTGGGAAACAGCCTATTCCATGGTTGCCTTTAGATATCTGGATTCAAATCTTACTATTTCCAAAATTTTCTATTTGTGACATCATCACTTTTCCTCCGCTTGGTAAAAGACGATTTCCCCTAATGGTTACTCAGTGCACTTTACACAAGGCCCCTTGTTACCTGTCAGCCACATACAATAGAGCCCTTTGTAAAAAATAACAGTGTACAGTTAGCTATAAGTATCTTTTAAGGTTCATACTAGGGCTTCTTGAACAGGACCTCCAAATTCTGTCTATACTCATCCCGGGCATGCTCAATTCGAAAACACAGGTTTTAGTACCACCCTTACACCAAATGAACAAGATACTTCATCTCTGATGCAGTAAAGCTAGATCAAGCATCACTTGTTTCGATTTGCATCTTTCACCTGAATTCGCCGAAAGCATATCGGATAGACTAGTAACTAACAACATGCTTTGACCCGAAGACGTTCAAGGATCTGTGGCATTAAAATGAATGTGGCGGGCAGCTCACTTCCCCACTATAAAGCTTACTTGCCTAGTCACCCGCACTTCTTGCGGTAAAGAAACTATTACATAAACTAGCAACTTAAGAAATCAGCTGAAGAATCTTAATAATAAAGCGCAATCGGACAAATTGAGTAGAAAACTCGGGCAGAAGGAACCCAGGAAAGAGCGAGCTCCATTGTGCGATTATTGTCCAATTTATACAGTAGTTCAGGTTGCAATATCCATGAGGTTTGTAGATTTGGGTGTCCGTTTCCGACCTCTCATCGTACCTCCTGGAAAGCAGAGAGGCATCATGGGTGTCCATCTACCACCCCAACCATACCGTGCAACACATGGGCACACAATTCGATGAAGGGCACAAGCTTAAGTGCTTCCCCCATCATCTCGTCATTCTAAAACTTTGAACCACATCACACAAGCTCACCTTTGTAAAACTGTGTCACACGGGCTCGCAAAATATGCTTACCAAGGCTTACCAAAGCTTACCAGGGCTCATTAGAGGTTCACTGAGTCACTAAGACTTACCACAGCTCAAGGGTTCAACTGTTTTTTATACACTCCTCACATCTTAAGGATACACAAACAAGAAAACACGCAAAACACTATCACAAGACGTCAGAAATTTTCTGTTCTGTAAACAATATTTATCCTTCTGAACTTTCAGTGTCTAGCTTTGAAACTTTAAGCTGATTAATCTTCTGCATTTCGGGAAAAAATTCCCAGGTGCCAATCTCATCTCGTTATGAATGAGCTAGCAATCTGTGAAGATCTGTAGCATCTATGCCAATCATCATATACCACGACATCAAACTAGAATCTCTTTGCTATGTAGCAACATAACGTGGCAGGGAATTTCAATGTAACTTGCTTCCAGTCGATCTACAAAGCACACGATCCAATCGCTCTATGTCACACTCGGTCTCATAAAAGGAAGATCACAATGCGATCAAGGTCATTTTATAGCATCGATATAAAGAGTGACCTGCTTCTAAGTTTTCATTTGACTGCCCGAGAAAAGGACTACTGAAACGGTTTGAAAATACAATATAAGCCTCAAACGCCACATGCCCTGCCAAAATGATCCATATACATGCTTGAAAGATCAGGGACTTGTAAGTTACAACTAAGATTTAATTTTTTGACAATTGGCTCCCTGAAGCAGATAGTCTCGATTAACAACAAATGTCTCGACAACAGCTGCTTCTTTCCTTTATAAAATACTTTGGAATGTGCAATCAAATCCATGAAACTTTTTCAACATTTCACGAAAGAAACATCTCTTTCTTCATCTTCATTAAGGACTTAACGAGGAAACAGCACTTTCACCTATGGAATACGGCTATGGAATAACTTGCTAACTACGATGTGCCGTGTTGGGAGTGACCCCAACTCTTTGGATAAAACGTCGACCTGGTACACTCCAAACGTTTCTCGCAAATAATTTCTTCTGGAACGGAACTCATTCGAACACCTCGATTGCTTTTTTCGCCTATATTCACACCACTGTTACCAGGCGTAGATTTCAACTCTAAGACATAAACCTCTAAAATGAGCACTTGAAACGGCATGTGGATGGCATGGCAATTTCGGCTTCACAGACAACCTCTTCACATTTTCTCACACTTAAGCTGACTCGAGCCAGTTTGCAGCCAAAGGATGAGCAGTGGACTCGTTATTAAAGCAAACCTAAATCAATTCTCAAACTCAAAACCTCCGGACTACTCCAGCATAACTTTCAGCCGTAAGCAAAGTCTTCCAACCACATTGGTTAGAAGCAATGTAGGGGAAGCACAACCTCTATGTAACACGCATCTGCTATATTCTCACCGTCTGGTACGGAAGCCGATTCAGTCAGCAGTCAGCCACACGAAATACCACTGTAATCTTACGTGAGGGGGGCAATGTTCTGTTGGGGTAGCTACATCAGTGATTAATGATGAAAGTGTTGATCGATTATTATCATGACAATGATAACAGCGGCATCGAGAGTCATTAAATTAAAATTAATCTATAATTAAACTACATAACATTATCAATGTAAAAAGATATAACAACGATTAAGGTGTAAGCAGCAAACAACTTAAAAGGATAAATCAATGGAAAATGTGAATCAGAAGCCAGGGAAGTAACTTGTATAAGGAACTAATGTTATCACACAAGTTAATTGAAAGAAGCTGACCTGATATGGTTGGGGTGATTGTGGAAGAAGTAGTAGTAGCAGTAGTGGTAGTAGGAGTAGTGGTCGGAGGCATCGTGGGCTGTTCAGTTGCAGTTTCACACGTAAACCCGGCTTGGCCAAACGCACTCACGGCTATTAAACTTACTCCAGCGGGCAGGAGGTAATCGGTGAGGGCGTCAAGACCTATAACGTTTCCAGCCACTATTTTGACAATCTTTGGCCTCGGAACCCCGGTCACTGAGCACCGACACTTTTGACCAGTCTGACTACAATTAACAAGTGGCTCTGAACCTAAAAAGATCAAGACGAAGATAAGACTGGGCACGACGGTAAGACTAAGAACCAGCTATGTGATATAACTGAAGTGGGGTAAAGCGCTTTGGGTACGAGGAGGTGGGGGTCATTCAGGTAGAAAAGTGTTAAAAAGGTACAGAAATAACACACGACTCGTAGCCGTTGCAGTGTCAATAAACGAAGAGATCTTTACTGATTAGCATGTCATGAATTAGAGTGTCAGTTTGTGTGAGTGTATGTGTGTGTCATTAATCTGTGCTTACATGTTAATAGCATGTATACTTTCATTTAATAGGTACAACACGAATAAAACCGAGTGCACACGATATCACAGCGTACAAACACTACACAACAATTTCTCAACAAACGTACATGGTACCAGTTACAAACCGTCAAGGCCTACATGCATACAATATCAATAAAATATGTGCAATCACTTGCTCGAAGGCTAGAGGAGGCAACCATATAGCATCAATATAGAAAGTTAACAATTCAACATGCCTTAAGTTCTTGATAAGCTTGGTCGTATTGAGAAAGAAGATTACATTCAAGTGAGATCGCGTATCAAACGGTTAGCCGCTCAGCTTTATTCATAAGATCCTTATGCCGACAACAATATCTGTTTCAAATTCGAAAAGAATTTGCCCTACATTACCATTATTAAAAAGGGAGGGCACGGTACATGCCAAGCAACGGTTGCGACTGCACTGTCTCCGATTAGATGGAACATCCTAACAGAAAACACGAGTATCGCCTAGCAAGTCCTGTGTCGGCCAGACAACAATCTCATTATTTGGGGATTCCTCAGTCAAGCACTAGCTTTTAACTTGTCGTCAATGGTGCACTAAACCCTAGGAGGCCATTGGTGTCAATGATTACTGATGCCTCTTGGGTAATTGGGAAATAGGCCGAATAAAGGCCTCGGTATGTACCTCTATGTGCTGAGCAAACCATAATCCAGGAAGGCACGTATAACACAGAGCACCACATTACCTGCCTGGAACTACAGTCAAAACATTACTAGCTGGGAGCTCTATGACGTCTTCAGGCCCTTTCCTTTATCTGCGTATTGAAGAATCCATTAATACCGGCCAGATCAGGCGACAGTACGGAATGACTGCAAGTTTTGTCATCAACGTTTACTGGTCGTATGCTACTAGAAATGAGTCATTCTAAAGGGTTCGACATCCCTTATTCCGGTTAACATAATAGTTCTTTCATGTTAAACTTACCGTTATACTTACTTATGTAAGATAGCGTTTCTCAACTCGGGGTCCAGAAACCACTTAGGAGCATTTAAGATTTTCACGCGGGTGAAATCAAGTTGAGGGGTACCAGGGGATCCAAGGCCATCATGGGGGTAGTTAAGATGTTTGCGTAAAGCTATATTTCCGATAACTTTCCTAAGAAACATCTTGTTGTCACAAAGCCCATCACACTCCATCAATGCCCAAAAAAGTATTGGGAAGCATGAAAGTCGTCTCTGCTCCCTTTCATAGCGCACTAGGCCTGATAAGAAATCAGAATGCATACCTCGAAGAAGAAAAATCAAGTACGCCGGGTGCAGGTGATCTCGCACCACATAAGCATAAGCATTGTCGTTCGAATTGTCTTCTGTGTCTTAATAGAAAACCTATTCTTAAAACTGTCTTCATGAAGACTAATGAATTAAAAATGGTTTGAAAACTTTCGTCTCAAAGCAGAAAGGCGTGAAATGGTCAAAACATTGAGTGACCCTTGCCCAATCTCTGAATTGATTTTTTTTTTGGTGGCATACTCGATTTCGAGCGTAGCCTATTGCCCAGCCAGAGTGAGCAATGTCCTGGGGAGAGAGCACATTTACAGGGGTGGACTCCCGTTTCCTTCCCCAACCGATAGTCTTGATATCGGGCTCTGGCATGTGAGCTCGATCCCTTAACCACTAGACCACGGCGGCTCTCTGAATTGATAGGGGAATGTAATTAGGGTTAAGTTTTATTATGTTTTACAGAATCTCCTTCCTTATTACCAAGGACGAAAAGAAACACACTACACTGTATTTCTGAAGACTGACTCCAAAGACGTTTTGGACAACCTGACAAGCAAGAACACCAATGACACCTTACAAGCATCACCAAGATGTGACGATGTGGTCCAACGAAGAATAGATGCAATAAGTGCCGATATGGCGGTGTAGCTACATAGTGTAGTGAGTGCTAATGAATCAGCTTTCACTTATATACAATTCCAGATAATGAAGAACAGCTCGCTAATATATCGTATGAATATGATTGTGCTAAGGTAGACAAAAAGGTTTTTTACAACGTAAAACACAACGGACACAATTGGCCGATTTTTATATCCAAGTGTGTATGTGATTTCAGAGAAACAATATATCACTGACGACGTCAGCGCAATAATTGCTCGTTATCGTACACTGGTTGTTTTCACTGCAACTCGTCGTTTAATGCAAGTTCGATGTAGATTTAGACTACACCCTGAACAAAGTGGAGAATGACGTTACCTGTCTGGCAGACATTTTCCATCATTTGATGAAGAAAAAAACCTTCCAGGATCCCAGAATCTATTACTATGATGAGGTAACGTGGTATATTGTCATTGATATGAAAGTTACGTCTATGCAAAACAAAGTTAGTCCATATGCACTCGAAAATTTCCCCAGCTTCGATGAACACATCTGATACAAGTACCTCCAGATACTGTGAATCTCTTGGTAACTCGAAGGGAAATGCAGAGAGACGGTTGGAAGACATTTATTGACTGGAGCCCCAAGATTTAGTGAGCAGACCAACACAGTGCAAACCCTGCTTTAGTAACTGACAGCGAAGCTAGATCTTCCCACAAGGCGAAGGGCGCCTACAAATGTGGGCCAATACCATCATTGGGGAAGGAAGCAAAACTTCGATTACTATTATTTCCTAGTTTATATCTCTGTTGAAAAAGTCCCAAGTTGCTGACAATAGATAAAAACCGTCTTAAAATCTGCCAGAAATGTGACCAAAAATTGCATCGACAGACATCGAGTAAGACGTAAATAACTTGACGAAGATCCACAAAGGAAAGAGCTCGCACTCAAAAGTTCACGATAATTAGTTTAAATGTTTATTTTCTGTAAATTCCAGTAAATGCCTATATAGCATTAAAAAATACAAAATACTTTCCTGTTTCTAGACTGGTTATTTTAAATGCAGTTGGATGCATTGCTCTCTACTTTTCTTTACATTCTGTACATAAACCCCCTTTAAATACCATAAAAATGAGTGTGAACTGAGAGAAACTGAACAGAAAAAAAGATATAATAACTCGCAATTTATCAGCTTTAAGACAGGATCAGTGTCGCAACGCGAGGCCTCAATTCGCCTCTTTACGAATTTTCCTGATAGAAAACTGCCCACGATCATCGCACTTTGGAAGCTCCTAAAGCCTAACTTCGATGAACAAAAGGTAAAATGGGAAATTTTGCAAAGCAATGGTTATAACTCTCCAGTAGATCCTGGGGGGTGGTATTTGGAAATTTTGGTATTATGAGGGGGGTGAAATACTCTCCGAGGTTGAGAAACGCTTGCTTAAGACAAAAAGAGAATTAAACACTCTATTAATAGTTTAGGAAAGAGCTTCATTGAAAAGGGAAGTGGGGATTTATAACGATTAATTCATTAAAACTCAAAAGGAAGACTTCTACAAATTTTAAGGTGTAGTTACAAGCCTGCCGTCTTTTTCTAACAGCATGTATAGGAAACAATGAGTACTTTTTAATGACTAGAAGTAGTTTGGTTTTAACTGGTTATTAATACTGACACCTTACATTTATTGAACTTTACATGCATGAATTAGTGACGAGACCAATCTCCATCAGGCGCTTTCTAGTGAGTGGACGCAAGAAACCACTTCTTACCATGCGCATAAGCTTACCAATTACCAGCGAACACCCTTCACTGCATACATAAGTACTTTTCAGTCACTAAGTACGTGCAAGAAGCCAGGAATCCTCTCACCCATACGCGTTTCTCAGCCTATATTTTGTTGTTGTTTGTTTGTTATGCGATGTCCAGTATACAAACGGTTACATAGCATTCTCACGACAGTTACAAGTAACGACGTTTTTTTCACTCTTTCATTGGCGACTTCACGTGAAATGCAAACATGGACTGATCTTTATTGAGATCTCATTACGATGAGACTTTGAACACACCTGTAATATATTATTTTGCTTCTTTTAAGAGTTACACTTAGTGAAATAACGGAAATTTAGAACGAGTTCCGGGAGTGAAACCCGACGCATAATCACTAATTTATACAATATTTAAATACACCCAAAATCTGATCACTTTTCTAGGTTTCTACAGATTTACTAGTCTTCCATAACGAATAATTAAAACTATGCCGTTTTGGGTAACAAATATTCACGTCGATGGTATGAAAAGAACCATGTTCATTCTAGCAAGCTGATCCTGTGATCAGAACCACTTAAATTGCACCAACCATAAAAAAGGTTCTACCTTATAGTTCCTTTGGAACGCTGTAAGTATCATCCCGAATTTTTACGACATATTCCCTACACTCGTTTCATGAACATACCCCCAACACTCTGTTTTAACATTTGCTACATTAAATAGATGATCTGTTACATGGTAAATGGTTGCATTTAAATAATTGTTGTATCTGTTTTTCCTACTTTAATCAGCTAGTTCCTTAGTTAATTAGTTAGATCTACATTTTATACTAATTTTATCGACTAATTTACAGCACGAAACAAGTACATGGACCACTAGGGATTTACTAGTATCCGGAGAATGCGAACCCTTTGTAAGACATTTCTATGAATGATGACATTGTCTCATATTGTCTGAAATCTTACCAATAACTGCTCTTCTTCTTGTGAATAAAGTGGTTGCAAATCCTGAGTTCATGCCGGCAAATCCTGAGTTCATGTCGGGTTTATTATCACGCTGTCAAGTATAGTAAGCAGCACTTGAAAGTTTGTCACTTTGCAAATATTTACCAGGTGTATTTGTTACCGCATTTGACACCGCCATCAAAGGAGAAACTTTTGATAACTGTGGTAAATTGCTTTTCCTTTATTACTACAGCTTATTACCTCGCATGTATATGTTTTATGTACACAGACACAAAAACAACCACGCACATACATATATAGGAAGAGCTCACTAGGTTGTTAATCAGATTCATGAAGATTACAAAATTCTAAAAAATTCAACGACTGTCAGAAAAATTCCTTCTCAGAAACTGTTCCTGTGGAAGAATTACCTTGCAACGCCATGTGAAGTCAGCCATCTTTTAATATCTTATATATATATATATATGCATGCCCTCTCTTGCCAACACCCCCTAACCCCGGCCCCACACTTAATTAC
>JAAAKL020010180.1:0-14549 GCA_010016065.2 Carybdea cf. marsupialis auct. non (Linnaeus, 1758)
GATCAGCATCATCATCATTTTCATCATGATCATCATCATCATGATCATCATCATCATCATCTTAATCATCATCATCATCATCATCATCATCATCATCATCATAATCTTCAACATCATAATCATCATCATTTTCATTGTTACCGTTGGGGGTGGTATTACGATCATCATGGTGTCTCATACGATCATTGTCCCCTCTTGTCAGCTTTTTCATGGTCACATCATTTGATTTAGTACCTGATTACTACATTATTAGATTCGTGATGCATATCGGCATTTCCATGATGTTATGAAGCAATTTTATCGCACGAATAATGCCTGGTGTTATGAAATCCATTACACCACATTTTGTTACTACTAAGTTATACAAACAAACTTGCTATTGTCCTCCAGCAACATTCCACTCCTTTTTCACAACTATGTATGTCCAATACTTCTTGTAACAGTATCAAAGTATCTTAACTTTTTTGTTTGGGGCTTTTATATATTATAGACAAACTTGCCAAACATGATGGAGGACATCCAAGCAGCATTGGAAAATAAGAACCCAAGTGTCAAGGAAGAAACATGCAAGTTTCTGGCAAGGACTTTTAGTATTTCCACACCAGCAGTTCTTACTAAGGCTGTGTTGAAAACCCTGTGCCCCACATTGATCAAGGTAACACCTGTTTTGTTAACTATACATTCGAGTGATTCGGAAATTTCTGTCTCGTGTTCTTACCCATAGGTCACATTTATTGTGTCGAATTTGCAGTTGACCAGAGTTACCATTTTTACGGCTTTACCTTACCTCAGGGTTATCAAATTCCCAAATTGGAAATCATGTTTTCTTGATGCGATTGGAAAGGGAAATCATTAGTTTTAGTTGCCTTCCTTTAAAATTCTAACTGCAAAAATGTGGGATTTTCTTTCGTAAGGATGATTAGCAGAAACCATGATTTTGGTATTTTGAGCTATGCAATGTTGATAGCAGCCCCGACAGGTTTTGCTGGTTGCATTGGTACTGCCACTTATCGAGGGTATTGTATCGACCCACACAACCACAGAAAAAAAGAGTACTACAGAGTAAGAAACTGTACTACAGTTTCAGTATTGCATCGCTTACTTTTAGACATCCTCTTTTTAACTGGATGATTCTTAGAAAACTCTGAACACAGGTTCGAATCCATTGGCTGCCTTGACCCGGTTTTATGAATCGCCCTTTCTGTTAATGGCCTGAGAGCCAGTTCTGCATATATCAAATTGAGAAGTTTGGTGTCCACATCTGTACGTTTTAACAACCCTTAAATCTTGAGATGCCGTTATACACTAGTTTAAAACAAAAGTACTTTAAGCAGTAACGATTTTTTGTAACGCCCACGTGTTGGAGCGGTTTTTTCCAACGAGATAAGCGTCTTGGTGGTAGAATTGCGGATAGTAGATATCTAGTAAACCAATCCTTAGGAAGTGTTCCACTATATTTGGAAGTTTTTCACGGTAATATAACTGATTTATTTGTAATGCTTCCATGTTGCTCAAATCCTGGGCTTTGATTGGTGTAAACAATACCCTGTTAACCCCAATTTGTCGAAAGGTATGCGACTCAGCCTCGTGAAGTTCGGCGGAGATCGGCAGAAATTGAGTAATAGCTGGAAGTCACTTTTCTTCAGCATGTATTTTTCAGTATTGAGATTGTTTTTCTATGTTTTAAGAATTGATTAACTTGTATGTGCCCGAGATTTTTTAATGTCACCGTTCATTTGTCTGAAATACTTCTTTCGCTACAGAAAATGGATGATACCGCGGGGCCAGTAAGAGATGCCGCTGCGGAAGCGTTAGGCACGGCATTAAAAGTCGTTGGAGAGAGGCTCATGCTGCAGCATATCGAACAGCTTGATAAAATAAAACAAGAGAAGGTAGGTGATGTCGGAGGGGGAATATTTTGGCGAGAAGCGTCTTTTAAGAATAGAAATATAATTAAAAATACCTGATAATTATTAATTTTTTGTTCAGATGCCTAGTTTATTCATAAATGATATCCTAGTCTGAACAGTCTGAGCAAGACTGAAAAACGAACCTTAAGCTGTGAGTAGCCATGTACGTTGATCACCCTGTAGAAAGACAGGCTCGCTTTTGAAAGCGAAGTCATCACCAAATGATAAGTGGGATCTCACAAAGTTTTGCTATGTGCTAGATTTGTCCATGTTCGTCTCGATTAGCTCTTTGTCTTTAGTATGCAGGGTTTCTTATTGTACTGTTATTAACTCGAATGCTTGGGTCATCTACATGTATTTATGTACATCCAATGCTTCAAGTTGGCTCTTGTCAATTTTGTCGCAATATTAAAGTTTCTATATTCCTGGCAATTCCATATCCTGACGTCTCAGACTTAGATGATTATGGAAAATCAAAATTTGCGAACGTTGGAAAGCAATAGTTTTTGTCGGCGTATGGCCAAAGTTCTTTTAAGGGTACCACCTGTTTGTTACGATACGCTAACAAATACCTCTTTTTAAAAAGAACTGAGCCACCTCCCGATTTTTAAAAATAAACAGTGCAAATAATATCTTGCTAAAGAAGACGTATCTTTTGTATGAGATACGATGATGATTATGTTACATTTGTACGTGACGTACGGTCACCTGCGCTTGTTCGTATCCGACAAAGTACGTCAAACAGTTCTGGTTTGTTATAACTTGCTTCTGAAAGTGTGATGATGAGTACACAATGTAAACCTGATCAAAATATGACATAGTGTTCAAGATAGAAAAGCAGGATTTCAACTCTTCTTGTTAATGTCAAGGTAGATTGGATAATCGATGGGTAGATTCAAGAAATCGGTTGCTTGTAAAGAAGTTAGATTGCTTGTAGCGTCATGAAGTAAGTAGAAGGTGATGCTCACGGTAATTATGTGCTGACAAAGAATCCCGAATGGAAAGGGACCCCTTAGCACATCCAGAGTTGACTACGAAATGTTATAAATCAAACTGACGAGGAAGCTATTGTAATGATAATGACAACAATATATAATTAAAACATAGGATAGAATCTACTACAGCTGACTGTCCGATGTTGTGTTTTTAATCGTGGGAAAACAGTTAGAGATCAGTAGTAAAGGCTCTATGAGTATTGAGGTCAAACCGTGTTTTTGTTGAAATTAAGTTGTAGATTACTTAACTAAGCTGAGGCACAAATAGATATCTGCAAGTTGTGTGGTGGGTGGTGGGTGAGAAGACCACCTGAGAAGAGCTGTATACTATGGACGAGTTAAATGTGGGAGAGCTGCATCCCGTTCCTGCAGTTCGAGGTATCAAATCAATGTGTGCAGTCTTGATAGCTGTCTATGTTATTGTGAAATGATTGTAAGAGATGGAGGTAGATAGACAGACAGACAGCCGGAGCTCAACCCTACTGAAGATGGAGTGTAAGGGGTAAAATTTGTGGTGTTATGAGACCCTTACTCTCCGCTTAGCCTACTCTTGCGACATCATCATACCTGCATAACACAAGCAAAAATGCTACGGCATGACACACCTCTGTAGCAACACCTTTCGGGTGCGTATGTAAACCACGGTATCACACTTAAAACGTGTGTCCTGATCCTATCGTAGTGTTTAATAAATTGCACAGTTCGTAATTAATCATTTGTGTTTGTATCTTTCATCTGTTTAGTGTTTATGGGGAGTTTTGTCCAATTATGATGTGAAGTTGATGTGAAACCTTGTTTTCTTTTAAAGACTAGGCGGCCAGAGATATCTATGGTCTCACATTTTTTAAGTCAGAGCACAAATGTGAATAGAATCTGGCTTCGGTAGACACCTTGTAACCCAGAATGAAATGAATGGGAATGTTTTGAAGACTTCTTTTGAAACAAATCTCGTGGTAGCTAATGGTTACTCAGTTCATATATATCTCGTCAAATTCATTTCCTTAAACCCCTTGAAAAAGCTGAACAAACTTGTATTTCGTCGACAGAGTCCACGTCAGCACGCCATAATTTATAATGCAAACGCCTTGGTGAGTGTTAAAGCAACGTTTTGAGGTACTCACTCAAGCAGGATATTATAACATCGCGATAAGCCAATGCTGTAGGAGACTTTTCTTAGCTTTGGCTTGAATTTCCTGCAGAAATTCTGTACTTACGCTGTTGAGCATCATATCTCCGTGACCCACCTGAGGAACGTTTACCCCCTTCCCGCCCACTAGTAATTTTGAGCCCCTACCTTAATGCAGACTAAAATGTGTTGAAATGGTCTGTTGTTTGTTAATCAGGTCAAGGAATGTGCTGAACGTGCAGAGGTAAATGGTGCTGCGGGTGCTGCAGCCCCTACCAAGCAGGCTCCAGCTGCAGCACAGGCAGCAGCACCAAAAGCAGAGGGAGCTAAACAGGAATCCAAGCCGGCATCAAAAGCCGGCGATGGGGCAAAAGCCAAAAAATCAAAGGTTAGTTTGGGATTTATTTTGGACTTCATTTCCATCGAAGGATCCTTCGTTAAATATAAGGACCGGAAATTTGAGTTTTGGAATAGTAGATATGGCAAAAAGATTTTGAACAGGTTTCAAGTTGTGATTTATTTGAGTTCAGACTTAGAACATGTTGCCTTGGGCTTATCCAAGCTTTAACTGTGTTTCTCAGCTACGGGTTGTCAGATTTGGTCAAGCATCGTAATCAGTACATCAGTGAACATCATCGAGTTTTATTCCTTTAAGTTGTGGCCAAGTCGGTGACTCTTTTCAGGTCCACCTAGAACGTCTCCCAGACCCCAGTGCGTGAGCTAGTTTAACCGCTCATATCTGCTGTATTCTGTCATTACCCCTTATTCAAAGTCGATCTTATTGGACCATAGATGACAAAATAATAATATTTGGCTTCTCTATTCCTTTTGAAACTAATACTAACTGTTCTACCTTCGTAGAGGTTGCCCATTTCAATTTCGTCATCCCCCCAAGCCGACGATATTCAGACCTTGTTTTGGTTAACACGATCAGGAGAACGTGTCTATTAGCAGTCTCAACTTGTGCGTGTTAAATGTTTGATTGGGGTTTTCTTGCACCAACTTACTCAGCATTTTAATTACATTTCTGGTTTGTTTTTTTCGTTATTATACACCTTGGCACTTCTTTGCACGTTATTACACTTTGTTGCACTTGGTAGCCACCCACAAGCAGTGCACCGTCGGATAAGCCAGGACCGAAGGTATTGCAATCTTCACTAATTTTTCAGTTTCTCGTTTAAAACATCTACCTTGTTCTGCACCTTATTGCGCTTTTAACTTTAGTTTATTAAGAAACGCATTACGTTTTCATTTTGTTGTTACAGCGAGTACTCCGTTGTATAAGGTTCATGAATGGGTATTGGGCTATTAACAAGACATGGTCCATTAGTTGCGTATTGATATATGTATATATATATGTATATATATAGCCAGTCCTAACATCACTTTGTCAAATTTTAAACTCGTCTTTCAAGGAAATGCATTACATTTTGTCCGTGGACTATTGTGAATATGCCAGTTATATCAACAGTTTATGGTTTTGTTTTTTTTGAGAGGAAGTGGTGCATTAACCAGGAGTGGTACATGGACCAGCGGTGGTACAGTGACCACTCGTGGCCTATTTATCAATGATGATTCATTAACTACTAATGATGAGATGACAAGTGATGAGCCATTGACGAGCGATGTCCCATTGATATCCTATTGACACTTGTGCATTAATCGCCTGTGGTATATGACCGGTGTTGACCCACTGGCTTTAGCAGATCCATCAACCATTGATTACACTTTGACAGTTGGTGACCCAATGACCAATCACGGTATCGGCCAGTGGTGGCCTGTTAATCAGTTGTGATTTAAAGATCGTTACTGACATTACTAAATGGGTTGAAATCTTCTTTGTAAGAGTATCCAGGAAACCATGGTTCTTGCTCCAATATCCAAGTACAGAAGAATATATTTTAGTATCTGTGAATCGAGGAAGGAAATTAGACTTGAGCTACAAGTAAGCGGGAAGGAGAGGCAGTCGGTTGACTGAAAGAAATTCTTTAACAATGAAACGTTTTGTCAGTTTTTTATATAATTAAACGTACATGTAACTTATCTTGGTGGAAGAAGGCGTTTTCCTGCTGCATCATTTGGTTATAGAATGGATAAAGAGAGGCCAAAATAAATAAGTGCTTTCTTTTTTTACAATCGGGATGATAGTAGGGTGAGAGGAGAGAATAACAGAAGATAACAATTGTATGCTTCCGTGAAACTTCATATTTAAGTTAGTTCTTCCGTCGACAGTTTGACAATCCTGAGCATTGTTAGAAAGCTAGGATTGGTAGAGGTGCTATTCTATGTGGTAACTATATGGTGACTAGTCTCAGAGGTAACTACGATTTAGCGTACGTCATTTCGGTTGAAGAAGGTAGGCATGATTAATGTTTTTTTATCGAGAAAAGTAATAAAGTGTCTTTCTCACAGATCATTTCCGTATTGGGTGACTGTACTATCTACAATCGTGCAACAGTTTCAGTAACTGCAACTTTGAAGTATTTATTCTGCCTTAATATTTCCAGCTCTGATAGTTATGTGATTCATGTTAATTTAACGAAGAGTTAATCAACCGTCAGATTTATTCATATGGTTCTCACCTGCCTGGACATAACTGAAACAATGAGAAGTATTGGAATACACCTTAAACAAATTTTTCATGGGGTGGAGTGGGGCTCTTTTGGAGCCCCTTGCAGTTTTTTACATAACTTCTCTTTGCAGTAACCGTTCAACTCTAAAACTTCTAAACTTTTACTTTGATTCTGTTTGACATTAGGAAATGATGTTTCAATTCAGCTGTTCAGACCGTCCCTTTTCACACCCTTAAAAATGAGGTAGTCGAAAGTTGTCAAATTGCTGCCTTCTAAAACGGTATTTTGTTAAAGTTTCAGCTGTAAATGCAAAAATTGTCCTTTTGGTTCTTTTACCAGATATGTAAAGTATTTTATTATGAAGAGCTCACATCAACAATTTTTTTCGGGAGATTTTCTGATTTTTTATTTTACTATCTTTTCAACAATAAAAGCTAATATATCACAGTATGTGACATTATTTTGCATTACTGGCATGAAAACATGATCACCTAAGATTTAAAATAAGTGCCCTAATAACATAATAACAAACGTTCTGCCACAGATCAAGTTGATGAAGATCAGGAAAAATTCATATGAAGGAGAAGGAAAAATATTCGTGTTAAAATTACCTCAAATCGACATATTTGGCCCGTGAAACTACAACATATCTATGAGCGAATGCGTGATGTGTATTTCTATCCATTTACAATGTGTTAACTGAACCAGGGGCTCGGTAATAGGCTTTATCTAAAGTGGTTGTGAAATTTCAGGATTTTTCTCGTAATTGTTTTAAAAAGCAGTTTTTGCGAATGAAAAACGCAAAGTTTGCAAAAGAAATTAATTTCATTGTATTCCATTAAGATAGAACTGTAAATTAATCAGTTTTCAGCTTCCATGCTTCTAACAATATTGAAATCTCGTGGATAATTGAAATGGGGCTCCAAGTGGTCCTTGAGGCATGTTTGAAGCTAGGGGGGTTGCCTTTTTGAAAGGGAAAATCTTATTCTAGAAAAAACTGCATCAAATTATATACTACCTTTGTAATATGCAGTAGAAACAGCTTATTTTTTTTATTTGAAAAGTTGATTAACGTGACGAAATTGAAGAAACGAGCAAATTTACTTCAGTGCTTGTCTAATATTTATTGCATACATGTGTGACGGAAATTGTCATCATACTGAAGGCAGGGTTTTAGCATTAAAGTTTGAATACCGTATCGAGTGCAGATAGTTGTAATAAAGGGGACAAAGAATAAGTTTTATGTAAATTTAAAAAGGGAATGGCAGGTATAAACAAGTTTGGAAAGTCTTGCCAAATTGCCAATGATGGGAATTGTGTTACAGACATCTAGCATCTGATGCCTCGACAGCATATCTTGAGGTTCGTGTCTTCCTCGTGCTTCACAGGGCAAGAAAGGTAGCGGCAAAGACGCGAAAGGAGGCAAAGGGAAAGGAAAGAAGAAGAAAGGTGGTAGTCCATACGAGCTGGACCAAGAAGAACCAGAAGAGCCGGACATGTCAGTACGTTACGTATTTGATGTCTATAGTAAACAGACGTGTATAGTTTTAACATATTTATTAGAGATGGAGAAAATAATGGATTTTGTACATATTGAACAATGTTAAGATAGTCAGGAAGAATGAAGATGAGTTTAAGGATGCGAAATCACGATAGATTTGGTCTTCTAATAGACGAACAGATCGTCCACAGAGGTGTCTAGCTAGGCCTCGCCCTCAAAACGAAACTAAGTACCGTCGTCTTTGCTTTTGTTGTTTCGGAAAATTCTGGAGATAGAGTAGAGCTAAGCTAACAGAGTAAGTGGATATTGTCCAATAAAAGGGAATGCGTAGTGTGTTTTACAGGAAAGCCTATCTGAGTATTTTAATGCCTGTTTTTTGATAGTGATAGATAGGGAAGGGCACTTCTTCAAAAGTTATTTTTGAAGTGCATTTCCACCAGGCACATTTTAAACATGTTTTTTCTCTAAGTTTAGTAACTGTTGTCGCTTCGACGAATGTGAAAAAAGTACCACGTTCAGAGAATTATGTTTCTTTCGCCTTCAGATTTTTTTTGCTGATCGTTATTGGTGATTTGGGGTTGGTTTTATGACTGACGAGAACATGAACTGTGTTGTGACTTATTTACTTATTTGTGCAAGAACGGCTGCCAAGTTCTGTTACTGGACTGGCTGATTTACCCAGGGTTCTGAAATGTCGAACTAGGTAACTTGTCAAATCTTATGGAAGGTAATTTTATTTTTGTTTATGTTTTGTGTAAACGAATTGATTGGGATTCACCTCGGGAAGTGTTACCCCTTGGTATAGCTTTCGCATACTGTGAAATGACCCCAGAAATCGAGGCTCCTTCACCCTGATGATATGGCCGTGTAAGGGTGTCACTAACATTATGTTATCGTGTTGAAGGCATACCCCATGGAGTGACGGTAGAAGAGACATAGCAACGATTGCGCAATTGCATTTGCTCCCCCATTTGCTGTGACATTACCCGGGGGAGAGTTTCTTGCCATTTATACATTTATTTACGATAGTCTCCTCCGCTCTGATGTTGCTAGGAATCCATGGTTGATGACAAGGGTATCGAGATCTTTGGCGAAGCGCTTGTTACGCAGATGTCAAACTCAAATTGGAAAGAAAGGCTTGCTGCGGTCGAGGAAATGACTAAGGTACGTTGATGGCTTGCAGATTCTAGTGTAGCATAAAACTAGGAATTGCCGCAGGCCTATGTTGATGATAGTGAACTTATTTTCTCCATGTCTTGTGAGTTAATTGCGTTGTGTCGCACCGTATCAATGTGTAAAATACGGTTCCTCCAGGTTGGAAGTTTCACTTCAGGTTTTCACTTCGTTTGATACAGAGGCTACATACGAAATATAGGGTTGTTTTCTTCACAGTCAGTTCCTTCGGCTGTTTAGAGAAAGTCAATCCGACTTATGCTGAGTACGAAACTCCACGTTGTTTGAAAGAGTTACGAAGTTCTTCAACAGCAAATGAGGAGAAGTCGACTGTGTTAGTCGTGGTCGCTGTTTACGTGAAATTTTTAGCCTACCATTGAAACTTCAGATGACGTACTTTAGCGAGGCTGCGGCCACTTCGAGGCTAAGATCGCTAACCAAACAGAATCGTATTGGGATGTGTTTGTGATGGAAGACGCAAGCACCATGTGAGCGACTCTTGCGTGCCTATACTTCATAGGCAGCTTAGCAGACAGGGATGCAGTGTGTACTGCATACACCTTTTTGTTTAACGTCCCAAACCAATCACCTAGACTACAGTAGAAAATATCACCTTGTACAATGTTTAGTCAGGTAGATATATTTAATCGCTGAAACTAAACACTAAAATGTCAAATTATGGAAGTACTGTTGCCCAGCTCGAGCGACGCTACATTTATGTACGTAGAACTGGAAAATGTGTTTTTGATAAAGCGTCATAGCCTGAGTTATTCATATCCTTATTTTCACAGATTGTAGAAACTTTGAACGGAGACACCATGCCATCACAAGTTCTTGTTCGCACCCTGGCAAAGAAACCAGGGTGGAAGGAATCAAACTTTCAGGTACGATATTGAAGACAATCAGTTGGGTTTCTATCGGTTAGCATGAACTTGAGTACGTAGTTGGAGTTGCATTACTGTTATGGTAACGAGACATACCCTTTTTTACTCATACAGCCCCTTAATTGTTTTCCCAGCAAAGGGCAAGGATAAAAATCTTGAGTCTTCGCTCCCGGTTAGTTCACACTCGATGTACTTCAAAGCGTTTAAAGAATTATGGAATAGAATGAAGCTTAATGCGAATGGCATTTTACAAAGTGTAACGTCGTGATTACAATGCTTGTCTGTTTCTATCCTTTTTAGGTTCTTAAAGGAAAGTTCATTATGCTGGCAATCATTGCCAAGAAGTCAAGATTTACAAGAAGAAGCGCGCTTTATGCCATCTCGGGATTGATTCTTAAGATATCAGATGTAAAGGTACACGATACAGTTTGATTCAATAACTGATTAGTTATTCACTAGTTGCGGAATGAACTTGCTAATTTTTGCAGAAAGATATTTGATTGCTTTACTGTTTGGTTTGCAAATTGCTGAATCATATGATACCTGTCGTTCGATTTAGTTGCTTAGATAATTGGTTCAACTCTTACAACATCCCCAGGTACAACAGCACATATCTTCAATTTTTGTCAGCAAACTCACGTCAACTCAATGTAGGCAAAATTTGCGTAGCATTCGCGAAACTAACTCAGCGTATTTATTGTTAGTAATGACTGTTGTTCCGTGTGATAGGTAAGGCTAGGTCAGCTTTTCACGTTCTTGAATCCATCCACATCAAAGCAAGAAAACCGTTGCTTTGTAGACAAAAGAATTTGTCTTTTCATAGGACCTTTTCGGTCAGAATTCTGATTGACTACTTTTGAAATACAGTTTGGTATAAGTTTCATTGATGTCTCCTCCATTTCAATTCTGATGATTTTGTACTCCGAGGAGGATGTTATTTCTATTCTGTGTAGTTTTATTGTTCTGTACCACCAACAAACTTTTTGAATGACTGTTACATATGACTTCTGATAAATAGTCTTGCCACCAGAAGAGACGTCTTACCATTTCATTTTGTTAGGTTGCCAAAACGGTTGCCAATAGTGTCTGGATATTCCATAAGTGTAATAGGTATCTTTAACTCCTTTCCTCAATTCTTTTCTGTAGCTAAAAGACCAAGTAAAGGACACGTTGAAAATTTTCGCAGAAAATATATCTTTGAATTATGTCAGTCTGAAGGTAAGCCAGTTATTTGAACAGTTTTTTAAGAAAAGAGTACTACTTCTCCCAACATATGTAAGTAGTTGATTATGTTGTTGATATTTTACATGCCTTTTGTGATTTTTCTTCATGATTTCAACTGATCATGGATAACATTTCGTGCTCTCTTGTATGCATTCGCGGAAGTGGATAACCTTAAGTAGCGCAGAGTTTCGTAGTTAGACAGATGTGGACCCATCTTTCATTGGATTATATGTCGCATTTACTGAAATATCCATCCTCACCAAAGAGCCTTCCCTTATTTTAAATACCGTTGTTCCTTCATACCCTCAGTTATGGAAGGATGCGCTCATTTGAATAAAGTTAGCTCTTAGACATACTGATTCAAAAGGAAATTGCCCAAAGAGTTACTTCTTCACCGTAAATCTAGAAAATGTGAGAGATTTCGTTTTCTGATTTCAACAGTTGCTCTTCATTCAGCCTCGTTTGCAAGTATTCATCTGTAAAGCGGTACTTTCAAGTAATCAATAATCTTGACTCTCGCATTAGGGTTTCCTTCATAGTATTGGTGACGCAATGAAAGCCCCATGAACTCACTATATACCATCACAGTTCTTGTTAACCGCATCATGCTCCATGTAGCGTACATTCCCTATCGTGTCACCGTCTCTTCTTACTGTTTTGTTTGTTAGGTTGCCAAAATGGCTGATGAATCTAAAAACCCGAAGCTTCATGCCGAGGCACTGAACTGGATGACGGAGGCGTTGAAAGAATTTGGCTTCAAGTAAGTGAACCTCATAGTTTCCTATTTTCAAATACAGATAGATTTGTGCCGTTTAGCTTTAAATATTTCGAGTCTTGTATCCTTTCTATGGTGGCCAGAATCGTAGTATTGACTATAGTATAGTATAGGTTCTCTTTGCTCAATACTCCATTTGTATCCGATTTTCCGACCAGAGCTCTTTGTCGTGCACTGGTGTGAAGTTATTTCAAACAACTGCAGGGTTGCCTCTCCCCCAGGAAATCCAAGAGTTGCCTCTTCCCCATTAAATCCTGGACTTGCCTCTCCCCCTGAAAATCTTAGAGTTGCTCTTGAAGTTAACATTGGTCCATGAAATTTGTTCTTTGTCAAGCGAAAAATCAGTAAAATTTATAGAAAAACGGGTACTTCTAGAATTTATTCCTACGGAGTCTTTCAACCGTTGAGTTATTTTTGGCCATTTTTGTGGCTTATCCTAGTTAATTCACCATATGATTCCAAAATCATGTAAGTGGGAGTTGATTATATTTGTGTTGAGAGCAGATCGTACTAGCCTTGATATTTTCACTGAAGGTTTTTTATTCATTGTAATTTCACACGTAGGATTGATCTGAAGCCGCACATCACGTTCATAAAATCATCCTTACAACACACGAATCCAGTAAGTATGCTCTCGCCATTTTATTTCGGAAATTGCAATATTCGCAGTTTTCGCTTAAATAGTTCGATTGATTCTCACATAGTGCCAAGAGGCTGACCTTCTGTATTCCATGTGATTGAATACAATTTCCAATAGTAAGTGATGTGTAGGCCCTCTTAGTGACTAAACCAGTATATGGTGCCAGCGTCCTCGTTTCGCAGTGGAACAACATCGATGATATGCTTCATTTGTCTCTCAGTTTTGGGGATATACTATTTTTATCTCGGGAAGTCTGAGGAGCCCTAACCTTTATAACGTGTATTGTATTTCCACAAAATCGATTCGTCCAAGGTGGGGTCTAGAATCCAGCTTCTTGTTGTTTTTGTTGTTGTTGTTATAGCTGCTGTTGTTGTTGTCCTTAGTTGTGGCAATGGATATTATGGTGCTTAACTCAGACATGATTTTACAACTGCATCACAGTGTTTGGCAGCGCACAAGTGCACGGCTATGGACGAGTTTCTTTGAAATATTATGATTTCTCAACACATTAAAGTATGCGCAAATGTGCATACAGCTATCATTTGAAATCCCTACCAAAATGATTTCGTATCCACTTTACAGACCTAACTCAGAAATAAATTTACAATCATGTCACAATTTGCGGGCGTAATGGCAGAGAGAATTTTGCAGGTTGTTTTTGTTTTTTGTTGTTTTTTTTCTTCTTATGTTATTGACATGTTCCTCTTTGCATTTCAGGCCGTCAGGGGTGCCGCCATACAGTTCTTAGCAGCTGTTTATCTTTACGTTGGTGCCAATCTTCGCATGTTCTTCGAAGATGAAAAGCCTGCCTTGCTACAACAGATTGACACAGAATTTGAAAAGGTAGGACTAACCCAGATAGATGGAGAGACAACGACTCATAATGGCGAAGCATACACCAGCTCTAGTTCTAAGACTGCTTAGGAAGCCCCAGCCCCATTTTGTTAATCCAGAGGGCCTCTAATAAATTTACATTTTTTCACAGAAAAATAAACAGTAAAACTAAGAAAAGACAAAACTACTCGAGAGACCTGACCCCCCGGTGGTTGCACTCATGTTTTACATCGCAATTTTTATAGTTTATTTTAGATATTCGTTCGTTTTACAGTCGCATTCAGATCCACAAGCTTGCAGCTGAACTTTTCTTGGCATCTTTCTCTTCTTATCAAGGCCAAAGACCAATCACCTCCTGCACCAACTCGACGTATTGCAGACGAAGAAGAAGAAGAAGCAGAAGAGTCAGATCAAGAGGAAGGCAAGGAATCAGAGGCCCAGGGTGCTGCTGTCGATTTAGCTGACTTAGTTGACCGAGTTGATGTCAGGTATGTAATTGTAACAAACATAAAATGACTATTGAGGCATGTTCATGACGAAGTGCTATCTCGACTCCGTTTAAAGATCCAACGGAGCTCGTCTCAGTCGTTACTTTCGCCACCCTAACACACAAGACATTATTAACACCCTTTTTTTCTCTTATTTTCTTCCTTCTTTTTTCTACATTCCTTTTTTCTTCCTTCCTTTTTCTCCTTGGTTTTTTTTCTTCGCCTTTCTGTTCGCCTGCTTTTCCCTTTCGTCTTCGTCATCTGCTTCTTCGCCTTCTTCTTCGCCTTCTTCTTCACCTTCTTCTTCGCCTTCTTCTTTGCCTTCTTCTTTGCCTTCTTCTTTGCCTTTTTCTTCGCCTTCTTCTTCGCCTTCTTCTTCGCCTTCTTTTTCGCCTTCTTCTTCGCCTTCTTCTTCGCCTTCTTCTT
>JAAAKL020010181.1:0-14549 GCA_010016065.2 Carybdea cf. marsupialis auct. non (Linnaeus, 1758)
TGATACCTGCCGCATGTCAATAATAGTTTCAATAAGGATACTGATTGTTATGATCTTGCATCAAGCCAAATCTTTACAACCGTGTTGCAAAGTAATTTTCTCTCTTTTTTGTACTAGGTTCGGAAACGCAGACGCGAATTCTCATGTCGCATTTGTAAAAAAGTATATGAAAGCGGTTCGGGACTACAAAGACACGAGTCATCAAAACATCAAAGCCTTAATATCGAGCAACGTAGGATCGCAAATATAATATATTTCGCCTGCAAAGAGATAGCCATTGAATTGTGTTATGGAGACGAAAGTTACCAAGCATTTACCTCGTACTACGACCAAAATCTATTTCTCGATTATGCTAACATTAGCGAGGATTTGTCCCCTAAAATCTTGGCTCTATTATGTAAATAAACATATTCGAAAAATAAGGAAACGTTTTACAGCGATTTTTTCTACTCTCGGGTGCTTAATACAAGTGGGGGTCTTATAAGTTGTCGGGGTGGTAAAATTGTTTGAAAATTAATAAGAGTCCCCTCACTTGTACTAAGCACCCGAGATTAGTCATCTATACCAAACTAATTTTATAAGCATAAATCTTATTGTTGGTTTAAATTCGTCATACTGTATCATTTATCGTTAAAAGGAACCTTTTGTTCCATCCCTATAGTTCTAGTAATTTTCACTCACACATTTCAGTTTTGATATAGTCTCAGCGTCGACACGTTCTAAATTCTGGTGCGTGTGTAAACGAAGTAAGTACAATTATTTTCTTGATTTCTGTTCAGTAATTGGCCACAGTTAACATTGTTACGACTCAATTTCTGATTGTTTGCATGGTTAGGGCACTACCGCCTATTCGCTGCATACTAGCACGTATTCTTTTTCTATTCTAGATCGAATCTGCTATAACTGTTATAACTGCTATAACTACTATACCGCTACAACTGTTACTATCACTACTACCGCTTCGACTCCTATTTTTACTGCATCCTTCATCTATCTCGAGGATAACTACCTCAACCTACTTCTACTCCTACGCAAATATATTCTACGATTACCTCTACGTTGTCACCGTTGGTTGATAAATAGAGTACATTGTCTACATTTGTACATTGATTTGGTGTGGTGAAGAGACTTTGTTGCAATTACTGTTATAGTTTAGTCACTTGGTATTAACCCATTGGGGGTAATCGCTTTAAAGAACTTAACACGTAAAATAGAAACTATGATCTGACTTTCCATGCATGACACTCAGTTGTAATTAAAATTAATAAGTGTGGGGTCTCAATAACGTAGTGGGGGTGGGAAAAGTTTTTGAAAATTAATAAGCGTCCCCAGCTTTATTAATCACCCGAGAGCACAGCAAATTAGTAGTTCATAGCGATCGTCACAAATTCAGTCGTCACATTCTTCTGATAGTAACCAGAACGAAGTACAAGTTGTAAACCTTACACAGAGAGACGTTAGCTCCCTTGAGTTTCTAGCAGACTTGTGTGCTAAGAAAACTATTTTAAAAACTTCCAAATACCTCGGATACTTTTCTAGGACGGGCAATAATAATGGCGCTCACGTTATGTGAGACAGACGGTAGGCCAACACCTGTGAGAAGCATCTAGAGTAACTGCCATTCGTTTGAAAGCATAGCTATCGCCTTCAAAGCAACGTCCTTCAACAGACGCCTCTATACGATAAAGACTTATCAGGTTTACTTTTTAATAACTGACTCAGATGGTAGTCGTCCTACTTATAGCAATTGTTGTTTCTCTCCGGCAGTGAATATGCGACACCGACTGCCCTCTTTTGTTGTGTTGTAATTGACGTTATACTATGCTTCCTTTGTCTCCTCAAAGCAAGGGAGGAAAGGGTGATCAATGCTCTTCCTGGTTGTCCACTGATACCTACTTTTAGACGTCCATTGTACCTGAGTAGCCAATTAAACCTTACTTTCAAATACGGTTCATTTCCATAAAGTATGCCTCTACTCAACTAAATAACGTAGCGTTAACAAATAAATGAAGACAGCAGCAAATTGTTTCGACGAGCACCTGACATCCATTCATTCTTGCTGACCCTTAGCTATTTTATATAGGTACATGTAGACTTGACAAGATTGACACCCAACGTACTTGGGTACTTGGTAATTCTATATTTTCCTCAGAAAAGTGTCTTTCACAAATGTAAAAATTTCCTTTTTCTATCTCTTCTTTTTAGCTTCTCTGTAACTTGTAAGGATACTCAGAATTCGACGTAGAATTCGATAGATCTTCCCGGGACTTTGAACAGAGGAATACCGTAATATGAATTGTTATTTCGATTAGTAGCGCAGTTATTGAAAGCACAATCGACAATGTCTTTTCCACATTGAGAACGTTGTTTTGACGAAGAATGACCAAGTAGAAACAAGGTGAACACAATGTAACTCGCAGTAAAAATATTTCGACCTTGAATTCATTTTGATCACGTGATCAAATATTCCGTGAACAAAGACATATTGCGCAATCCCCCAAGGTTCCAAACTAGGGACTTTGTTTAAACATATTCTCATTCGTATGTGGGGCCTGAAGTTCGGATAAGTCGACTTGGCAGATCTGATTCTGCTCGGTGCCCGTGGATTGGTAACCCCTAATCTAAACGATACTTACAGTATGTATATGTATATGTGTTGGTAAAGATGTCAAATAAAAGACTATCCAAAACCTATCCTATATGTATGCTTTCAGTAGATTCAACGAGTGTGTTGGGCTGGATTTGTCGCTAATGTTTTATTATACGATATCCTTGATTCACTGCCTTCAGAAATTTCTTTACCGATCCCCTTTAATCCAGGGAATCCCCACACCCCTTTAATCCTATCTAAACTGGGCTATATTTCGGTTTCTAAGCCTGAGGAAGGAGACAGAAGGCCCAATGTTATGTTAATGCCAATCACTCTCTGTATAGTTATCATTTACGTATGAAAACTGGCAAGATTGTTAATTTATCTATAAGCTATAGGACATTAGCACCTCATCACCGTTCAACAATTCTTTGTTGAAATATCGTTGACAACAAGACCTTTGAATCTAAATATTTTAGATTTAAAAGAAAATATACTTAGAACTGAGCGCAAAGAGCTGTCTTACATGAAAGTTTCGTGATTTTTGACAAATAGCGTGTTGGATTATAAAAAAATTTGTGTTATTGTAGGTGATTATTCGTAGGGTGTCTTTATGACGTTATCATCTGCAAATTTTAAAAATCTGATAGGTCACCAAATCTGGGTAGGGTTAACAATACCCACTTCCTGGGCATAACTGCCTGTGTGTTTTAGTTGACAGGAAAATTTGAATAGAAATTGGAATGAACTTCTCGATTTCAACAACAAATCAAATGACGCCATTTTCCAAGCTCGTGGTTCCAACACATTGCTTCCTTAACAATAACAATTGTAATAGTAATACTAATTTATACAGTATAACCAGCAGCAAAAGAATGCTGTCATCAATAAGGGCCCTGTGGAAAATAAGATAAAATAAAATAAAATAAAGTATATAAATAAATACAGTAGCATATTACAATAAATATAAGTGGTACTACAGCCAGGCTTTCTTTACGGTAAAAGTTTCCTTTCAAGTTACTAGGCGCTTTTTTAGCCTCGATTGAAAAATAATTAATAAATTCAAAGAGAGGATTAACCGTCCCTCGATCAACCGACGGATACGTAAACGTCAATTTTGGATTATAAACACTTCATCTAATTTACCGGCGATATTTTTACATCTTTTGACAAATTAGAGCAAGTAAGTGCAAGTAAGTTCACCATTCAGTTAGACAATTCCTCTTTTCAGAATATCAAATCCAACTGCATTGCATGAAACCGATGATTGCAAGGAAAAAGACCAAATTTACTCAATACCTCAGGCTTTGTTGCTAAATCACTACAGATTTAACACAGTGCAGCAATTGAACTAACTCCTGCAGTAAGCATAAGGCAGCATGAGTCGGGCTCAAACCACATACCATCGATATTTGCTTTTTATAAAGTTACCATTTATGTTGCTACATAATTTATTCTTCCTTGTGGTATTTATGTGTTTTTCTTAAAATGCGTTGCTTCTTTCAAACATTTTGCGCAAATTTTTGTTTGGAAAATATAGAGTGAAAATTGGGGGAGTATTACGGACAGATTTATCATAGAGTAAGCACTGCATATACTTTTTAACATTAAGAGATTTATTTGAAGACTGAAAGAAACGACATAGACAGGGGAAAAGTGCTTCATGTAACAACATATATCTTTTACATCAAACAACATGAATATATCAAACAATGTCATCAACAATAAAATTGTAAAGTAGATCAAGTTAATTCGAATTTGTTCAATTTTGTTGGAAGAGTTTTTACCTGGAACTCATTTTCTACATAAAGTTTAACTTTTCCAACATAAACAAACTTTTCACATAATATTTTCTTAGTGTTGACGCATGGGGCCATGGCCCGGCTGCCTCCCCTAAACCTGCCACGAATCTGGACACCCTAGCAAGTTGTTAACTGCCATCTTCAGCTCCTAGGTGTTCGAGGCTTGGTACTTTGATGCTTAAAAAATTTGATAGATCTGCTCAAAACGTGCCTATTGATAGTTGTAGTCTGATCTAAGTCGACGAAAACGGAACAACAAACATTTAGTTTTAGATCTAAAATACCACGATTTGATGTCAGATAGAATAGACGTTTGAAGCCTTGAGCACCTAGGAGTGGAAGATGGCAAGTAAAAGTTTGCTAGTCAGGGAGGGGAGGAGCTCCCATTGCCTCGCAAGCTGAATAGGATTAAATATGAGGCCTTTTAAAAATATGCCGTGTTCACATGCTATTTTGTAATGATGGCAACAATGTTAGAATTCAATTTAAAAATGCCCCAACCATTACGAGGTTATTTCGGGGCTAGGAGGCTATTGCGTCATTCCACGAGTTATATTTGTGAGTCAGTCTTGTAACTCGAATGGTCGTTTTATTCCTGTGAAGAGTTTGACAGGATTTTATCATATTCAACTTAAATATGTTGGTGTTTATTGCCTAAAGATGCCATTACGTCGAGGCACAATAAGAACCACACATTGATGTTCTTTATGTCATAAAAATGTTGCGTACGAATGTGATCTACCATTAAATTACCCTTTAATGAGAGGAATATAATATTAAAGTAAAATGCAGATCATGTCGATGAAAGAACACGCTAAAAACGACTATATGATTGTCAAATGACCAAACTAATTGTAATTTATTTCCAATCGAAATCTTCACTAATTAGTAATTATGTAAATACAAGAGTTGATTGCATGAACTCCGCCAAATCGCTCCTTTTGAGAATGTCTACCCTGAATTTTTGCAAGAAAGGGCATTTAAAATACCATTTATCGACTTCACTAACGTTTTGGACAGCATAAAACTTGAAAAACTGTGGTACATCTTGGAAACAACAAATATAGATCGAGGATACATCAATGTTCTGAGACGAATATATGATGATTCCATATCACAAGTTAAAACTGACCTTGGAATCACCAGGCCAGTTAAGATTTTAAAAGGAGTTAATAAAAGTGATGTTCTTTCGGCATTGCTCTTTGCATTGTAATAGCAACCGTAATATGGAAGGACGATTCATATTGAATGTCAGGGTTCACTATTGGTGGATAACTGATCTCAAATCTTGCCTATGCAGATGATATTTTACTCACAAACAGCTGACAGAAAGAACGTAAAAAATTACTAGACTGTCTGGTACAGTACAAAGAAGAAGTTGGACTTCAAATCAACATCTCAAAAACAAATTGCATGACAATTGACATACACAATAAACTCGATCTCACAAATGGCAACTTCATCGAGCAAGTAAATGAATTTGTGTACCTCGAACACAAAATTTCATCAACCAACAATGGATTATCAGCTGTCAAGCACAGAATAGGTCCAGGATAGGCAGTATTTAAGAAAAACAAACAATTTCTGAATTCAAGAAGAATACCCTATCACATCAAAGCCAGCCTTTAAAAAAAATCTACATTCATCCAGTTGTGCTCTATGGTCTGGAGTGCGTAAATTAGACAATTGCCTTATTTCTAAGGATGGAAACATTTCAAAATCATACAAGAAGATTTATGACAGGTAACAAACTTACAGATCATGTTTTAATTAAAGAACTCCTTAAGACAACAACACTGACTCCATTCATTCCAATAATTAAAAGTAAGGTGGTAAAACTATTTGGGCATGTCAAACGATCTAAAGCAAGACTATCTACAATATGTCTGGAGGGCATGGTGGAAGGGAAAAGGAAAGAGGAAGGCCATGCAAGCGCTGGTGGGACAACGTCTCCTTGGTCTCAGCTAAACGTAAACCCACTAAATAAGACAACAATGTCCGGAATCAATGGAAATGACTTTCTCATGTTCGTACGCAATCTGGTTTTACCGGAGATAGCCGAATATAATGATAAACATCATGGACTGGCGTATTTCATGTTGTGATACTAAAAGATTAAATAGTCAGGGGTAATTAACTTTCTATTGCACGTATACCAATTTATTACAAGGATGCTTGGATAATGCACAGTAATGAGACTCCATAAACTTCTGAACTGTTTCTTTAGTAGGAAATGCTGTTTTGAGTTAAATTTGCTTTAAAGTACAAAACGTTTAGATTGAAGTCAAAAAGTATGTTTCTTTTACAGAGACAGATGTGTTAAGCTTTAGTATGTGCTACACATTTTTGTTATGCTATCTACTACCTGGGACTTATCAATTATTTTTAACCGATTCCAGTACTTCATTTCTGTAAAACAGTTTTTTGTGGAAAGAGTCTTCTTGGATAACAATCAAAGTTTAAAGTTCCATTCAGATATTATTTATTTATATCCCTTTGCAACACTTTGGACGAATTCAAGCCTTACTAACCTCGATAAGGCAGACACCTTTTCTTTGTCCTAATACCACCCAAAATGTCGAGGTTACACTGTGCTCTAAGTTACATCAAAATGACATGTTTTACAAAACTAGTTAAAATTATGTATAAACATTTTAGTTGTATACTCGCCATGGGGATTAAATATCCTGACGAGGACTTTACTGCAAAAAATTCCAAAAGTTTTTTCCCGCCATCTCGACATATCTCTCCTTCTTCAGTTCTTTTCCACCTGTCAGTCGAAACAAATTTATTAAAGCACATTTAATTTACAACGCTTGTAAGTCTTTTCAAGCCAATTTAGATCCAATGCTGTATCATAACCTTTCCACTCCCTGCTATTCATAATGGCAGTTACACTTCCGTCACCAATCGTGTCGACTCCTTGATAATATCCACTTACTTTGTTTTCGGTTGTCTACTCCTCTTCTGACCGTTCCTTTCCCTTGTGTTATGTTTCTTCAAGGTTGCGTTCTTGACTAGGTAAGGTATGGCCAAAGGCAGAAGAGAGATGGCATAGTGGACTGCATCGCTGCACACAGAGTTAATAACCTCTAACATAAGAGACTCGAGCTCACGTCTACTCCACCTCATGAAATGGATGAAATGCAAAACCATTCTACATAGTTCAGGCTTAGGGATGAAGTTCTTGCTGACCTGTCAATCTATTTCTTAGCCCTAAGTTATCATGGAATGGCTAATACAATCTATACGTAGTGACTCTTGAGTGTAGGTAAAGGTAGAACCGTACTATGTTATTGAGCGTAGGAGATATGATATAGTGAAAAATGACATGCCTTGAGCCACAGCCTGGTGAGGTAGGCCGGCCAGTTCCTTTCCTCGTGGCCTTTATCCTTTCCTAGCTAACTTCAGGTACCCATCCTCATGCTGGGTTTGCATGAAAAGTTTTCAGTTCGGCTCTTTTATACTCTGCTTTTAAAGTTATATCGAATTCCGATATTTCTCGTAAACTAATTTACATTCAACACCCACTTAAAGTTAATGAACAATTTAGCTAATCTCTTTATGACTGATGTATAATATACAAGCACTTACTGAAAGTCCTAATTAACTTTCTATACAACTCATTGCTAGAATTTAATGATACCCTCATTCTTGAGGGTAGCCAAGACTTGGAGTAAATTGTATTTCTTGACATGGTAGGATAAATTGGCCCGAATTGTTTTTATTGGTTTCTTTAGAAACAAAAATGATACGGCCAAGACAATTTCTTCCCTTGGCCTTATCCAGGCCGGGGGAGAGGAATAGTAGGCTAGTAAACCCGCGGCTCCGTGCATTTCATCGCCATTTTTGTTAACTTGCCGACATTTTTATAATCTATTTGACAGCAATTTGGTAAAAATGTCAAAATCTGATGACAGTGGCGTCATTACTAGGAAGAGTCAGTTGTCATCGACTCCAGTACCATAAATAAACATGCTCTTCTAATGTAAATAAATAAATTAACAATAATACCAGTAACTATAAATGACTATTATCAGCTGTATTGACGGAGCCGCGGCCTATTAGACATGAACCCTCTCCCCCCTCACTTTTTTGAATGTTAATATAACCCATCCCTGATAGTGTAAGATGGTCAAATGCACCACTTTAATGAAATCTTTGATTCCCGTCTGAGTAAAGTATAATGGCTACTTGAGCATAATCATTACAATGGTACAGAATAATAAAAATGCACGAAGTATCGAATTAATTTGGTACTTAGAAGCTCTTTTCGTCTGACACTGCCCAGACTAAAATGGCCTTTTCTGGTACGTTAAAATTTACTCCTCAGGGTTGACAAATATTCAAATCAGGCTATAACGTAAGTAGATCGCTTGCTCTATGATCACTCTTCATTCTGCTTACTATTTATGGAGAATCGCCACAGTCTGCAAAGTAGTTACATCAAAAATGGATAAATTTTTAATTGGTAAAACTATTATTTCCATTTCTTTCTATTTAACAGTTATCTTGAAAGCTTCCAATACGTTCGGTCTTTGCTGCCTTTTGTAAAGAGATTTTAGATAAATAGCGGCGCTGGAAACGTATCGAATATTTACAACGATCAGCAAAGATCTTAAGTTCTAAGAAAATATTGATAAGAAAATCATTCAAGTGTAAAAACATGAGATAATACTTATGTTTACCAACAATTCATTATTTAAATTTACAAATTAGAGATCTGTCCTTGATCTTTACTTGAGTTTTTAAAAACACGTTTATGTATTAAAGAGCTCAGCTAAACAAGCATCAATAACAAGCGATGTAGATCTAATATTTTACCTTGAGATGATAGAAAAAATCAAATGGTTTGGTCCCCAATATGAAAGATAACCTCTTCCTTGCATTCCAGTTCGACCCATTGGATTCCTGCCGTAAGGATTTAAAACAAGTCCTTTAAATGTACATCATCAATCTGCAATTGTTAAAATTCGTAAAACATAATTATATACTTAATAGGGCGTTTGAAACATCTATCGACCAATACTTTCAACATATCGCGAAAGAAAGAATAGGCAATTTTTTTAACAAAAGGTTGACGAAGTGTTCCCTTTTTATATATTTTTAGCATTGCTAAACTAACTTGCTTTGAATTTGTTGGTGTTATCATATGCATATCTTCTGCAAGGAAACTGTTTAATTTCCATCCTTGCTACCACCTCACATCGAACACTATGAAAAAGTGTGAAAGTATTGCCTCATTGCCTCACTGTAAATATTCAGAGAGAGTTCAGATTCTTCCTTTGACAGGTTTGTTCTATGTGATACATATCTTGGCTGAGATATGGCAAACCCTTAAGTTGCACTTTCATATTCATAGTGTAGCCACGCAACAGATACAAATAAACTTGACTCATTTTGATGCAAAACCATACCTTGGTTTCCCATTGACAATCTTATATAGACCAATGTTACTCCGTCGGTCAATGTCACCATCAATATCATTAAATGCCAGAGTTGCTTTCCTTGCAGGTAAAAAGCAAAGGAAAAGCCTCTTGTTAGAATGTATAATAGTGGCTTAACAGCCAGAAGATACTGGAAAGCCCGAGAGAAATGGTTTAGGAAACAAATTTCCCTGACAAATTGAATGGCATAAGCTAGGGGGAAAAGGAGGTCAAATTATTGAAGAGGGAAAGCTCCTGTTCCATCCGATAGCTACGTCTTTGACTATTGGCAATCTAACTTGCAGCTCCTCTCTGATTTTAAACCGTTTCCAGTCTTATTCCGAACCAGCAATGTGGCATTTCAGTTCGTAGCTGTACTTACCTTGATGAAACAGGGAACTCTTTGATCAATTTATTTAAAAGCTCTCATGGACAGGTTCTATTTTTCTGACGTTTTGCAATGCCCCTTCCCTTTTTATCCAAATAACCGGCAATTCGGTATTCAAGAATGCCATTGTGTTTCGGTATTGTTGATTTTACTCCGCACGCCATATTATTTGAGCTGGAGTAAGCCGCGGCGCATCGACCTTTCACCATGCTACAAAAATTCTGTTAAGCAGTCAATTTAATGTTTGTTTTCTCTATAAGTAATTCCAAAGAAACCCAATTCATCACAATCGTATATCTGCTACCAGATTGGGCTAATTTGTAATGGAAGGGATGAACCAAGATTTATTGGATTTGTCTCCTTATTAGATTTTTGTACGAAAAAGAAGATATTTTTAGTCTTGACTTTGAGACAAAATTAGACCGTTTGGCGTCTCTTGTGCATGATTTGGGCTACGAAGCACGTGAACAATCTGGCAACACTGCATATATCTTTCCTTCATTATTAGAAATACAGGAAAGTGAAATAAAAAATACATGAAAATGTAGCTTTAACTGGAAAGCAAATAATATTATAGATGAAAAGTATAAACATCTCAAATTGCACGGCACGAGAAAACATTGACAGTCGAATGTAAAAAATCATATATTCAATTATTAGAATAAATTATATACATAGTCATATTGTGAGGGTTAAATAATTGGCAACGTCATCAAAAATTTTGAAACAGAGAACATCATAAATCACTTTTCTCACTTTCGTTATTAATCACTTTGATAATAGTGTCATCAGAGTATGAACTAGCCAATTTTTTCTACAAAGTTTCATTATCATAGCATGATTGGTGTTTTGAGGTGGTAAAGGGTCTAAAATAACCCTCGAGCTTATACCTTCTTAGGATAATAAAGTTTATACGTAAAACAGTTATTGATGCAATAGCTATTCTTAAAAATCACCACAGAACATCTTACCTATTTTCCCATGTTTAAGCTAATGTGTAAGGTCAATTTTTCAAACGCAAAAAATAATCAAGTTTTGCATACTCATTAGGTTTCGACTCTTTTCATTTTAGGTGCTTGTATTTCAAATCTTGAAATGATAAAAAGTCAATGTTACGACTGTACAATGGTCTAATGCGTGCTTTCTGATCACCTACACCACCAAGGGTGTCGCTAGAAGTGCTCCAAAATCAGAATAAAGTTGTCATTTCACTCGAGGGAGGTTGGTCGGGAGGCTCAATTTTCAATACAGGAACAAGAAGTTGGGGTTCTGTAATCTAAGAATACGTAAATTTCTATGTTCGCCAGAAGGAGGCCTCCTAGTTCCAATTCTTATAAAACGGAAGTAGCTCACCAGGTCCGAAATGGTGAGGCGCATATATTCAAAGCTCACTGCAAAGATGGTTCTTAAATTTAAAGGCAACAAATGATTAATTGCATTTTAAAAGATACGAAAAGACTATTTCAGCCATATGGAAGAATTATACGCAAAAAATTAGAAAATAAATGTTAATTATTACTTATTGATAAATCGTGGGTGATCGGAACTGAACAAATATTATAAATCAATTAATAAGTTTCAATATGCATTTGTAAAAGAAATAAGTCAGATCTGAAGTGAGGTAGAGACTTGAAGTGAATACCTGGAAACGGTTAATATGCTTAAGCAATTCCCTTCTGTAAATTGTAAACAAAGTTCATTTACACGCACAAAAGAAATCACACCTTACTATATACATACGATCCTTTTTAATCCCGTCAACGCCAGGTACCTCTGCTAGTATAAGCATCAGATTAAATCAAATTTAAAAATTACTTGTTTAACATTTTACTTTATTACTGTAAGGGCTTCGGTACAAATTCTCTCACATTACTATCGTGTGCTTTCTTAACTTATAATAATTGCATAAATATTTTTTACCCAACCTGCACATACCCCAAAACTGTAGGTTCCGTTTCATCGGCAGCTTCCACTGAAATATCTGTAAAAGTACTAGGAGAATACCCAGGCAAAGAAATCTGCAAGGCAAGCGAAGAAAAATTTAAAATCCAATATAGGAAAACGTGATCAGAGATTCAGATTGTCTCGGAAAACGATAAATACTCTATCGAAATACCAAAAACGGGCTTGTTAGAAAGAAAAGAAGGGGAGTAGCAAGGAGAAGCAGATAAACGTAAATGATCAGACGTTTTAAACAGCTTCCTGTGCCAGTTATCATCAGCGTTACATATACTTGGCATTTACATAGGATAATGTATTAATCATACCCAGACTGGAGTTATGGGGGACTATATATCAGGACTATATGTCATGAAAGACTTTATCTACTTTTTATTCGCTCAATTTTCTCAAATTTATTCAAAAGTATTTTTGGTTTAAGATTTGTTAATGACGACGTCAAAAATATCCTACGAGGAGTCACCATCGAACACATACACAAAGCGTCTGTAAATAAAAGCACATAGTATAAATGTGTTTTAGGGCTATAAGATTATGTAAATTGCTGTCATGTAACATAGGTCATGTACCATAGTAACGACGTCAAAAATATCCTACGAGGAGTCCCTATCGAACACAAATACAGAGGTCTATAAATAGGAAACACATAGTATAATTGTGTTTAGGGCTATAAGATCCATCTGGGCTCACTAGTCAGATATGGATTTTCTAATATCTACAGTTAAACCTTGATATCATCTTCTAATCCATTTACAAAGACACTTCAATGTAATGTTCTATACCATAAAAGGTCATAATTTAGTTGTTTGAGAGACAAAGCTGAAGTAAAGTTTCAGACTGGTTTTCTATCAATTGCATCTATGTGCCCTGTTGTATGAACCACTATTTGTGATACCACATATTTCATTGCAACAATCATTCCCACACATTTGTTGTGTTACAACCAACGGTTCATATTTAGTATTAATTCTACAAATTAATTTGACACGAAAAACGAAGAAAACCAGCAATTAGTAGCGAAATCATTACGTACAATATTCAAAAAGTCTACCCTACAGAAGAAGGCCTATTACCCTTCCAGCTTCTGCAGTTATTCGGCGTAGCTGTTAGAACTGTTGTATTTGTTTAGACCTTTTTTCACTTTCTAAAGCAGTAATTAAATCACATTTCCAGATAGTACGGAGAAAATCAACAGAATGGGAAAACTAAATTAAAATGTCAGAGTTGTAATTGGGGATGATACTGCTAATGGAGAGGAAAACATACGGGAAGCATGTTGAGTGAATCGTTCATGATGATAAAGTTATCAACATGACCAGAACATCTGGAGAAAATGTAGCAGTTGCTTTTGTGTTTATCTAGTCCTTTCTCCATAGACTTTACGCGATTATTTAATAGAAAGGGATGCTAAAAATTTTATTGTTTTTGTCTTCCTATTCGATTTTTGGGGAACGCAATGGTAAAATGTAGTCTTGGAACGTAACCAGAATAAATCAGCAATGGATGTACCTTGTTCAAAATTTTAACGATATACAAGGTCAATCTGACGACATCGTGATTCCACATCACGTACCTCCCAATTCACGGCAAAATCAGGAACTGGAAATCGGTGAACTTCTGAAAATGGATACGGTGAATGTCTGCTCTTTTGATGAATAAAACATCTAAAATGTAGAGCACTGTATGCTTCCTTAACAAAGGCGTTAGCATCACCAGAACACGGAGTTTCTTCATTGTCAACATGTTTAGATTTTCTCTCTTCAAAGCTTGCATTCCGCTGACCATCTTTGTTGTCTCTACCCTAAGAATGAAATGAATTCAGTTTCGAAGAAATTAATACTGTAGAGAGTAAACTGATTATGAGTTGCGTTACTGATGAGCATTTCCATCACCTTAATACACCAGCCTTTTAGTCAGAGCAATAGAGATTGATATGTGTAATTTAGCCCATACCAGATACAAATTAGACATGGAAGAAAATACATTACAAAGCGCTAGACTTTTATCATATTAAAACCCTGTAGTGGTTTCGTATCGACCGGAGATAGGGATGTGCTATATGTCAATTAGCTACGATGGCTTCGATGTCAAGCAGAGTTGTCAAAATTAACACCAAAGCTGCAAAAAATAAAGCATTCCGATCGTGAGCTTCTTGTAGTCAAATATGTTCTCTTTCATGTGGTGTTCTGCTTTATTCTTAGTAAGGCTTTCTTTGGGTTAAATTTGTTAAGAGAATTGTGTACTTTTGATACCGTTCTTTCTGTCTAGGAAGACGCCTAACAGTCCACATGTTGAACAGTAAGATAGTATTCCTGGTTTTAATCACCTGAGAACTTACCAAGAATGGAAGAGATTGCAACCACATCATCTCATTGGAAGTGTCT
>JAAAKL020010182.1:0-14548 GCA_010016065.2 Carybdea cf. marsupialis auct. non (Linnaeus, 1758)
TAAGCGGAGAGGTCTTGATAACAAATAATATCCATATCTGGACACTCCTTTCATGTGGCAAGTGTCTTGCGTGATTTTCTCCATTTTCACCGAAATTTACTAAAGGTTTAACTTCTATTTGTCCACGATTGTAGGTAACAATACTCCTGAAGTACGTTTTCATTATCATTATGTTAAAAGGCATCCGCCAAGTACTTGCTACCGACCTGACAAGACCTGTTTGTCATTAGCTTGAAAAACTTTATCCCTGGAGTAAAATCAGGAACTCAAAATGTTTAGTATGCTTTGACCTTATGTTATGAAGATACTTTGCTAAAAGCTAAAGACATCAACTTCTGAGGACACGAGAGCCACTCAAAATGTTACAATCAGTTTTACCCTTGACGAGGGTAGGTAAGTTAACCCAACAATGATCTATCATACGTACATTCATCGTTTTGCGTGTGGTTTTGTGTGTCTTTGAATTCAGTAGTCTCTTCGGTCATTTCAGCTCGACATTATAGCCAGTCTTATTCGTCCCTCTTGATACTTTGCAATAATTTGCAGTATTTATTTATGTACTCTTGAAAGCTGTTTACGTGATCGGAGGTCATAAACTTTCCTTTACAATGTAGCTGTCTTCTCTCTTCAAGCAGGCCACAAATGTGTTCCCTTATCCATGCTTCTTTTCTGCCTTATCTAGAATTTGCAATATATGTCTTCCTCTCTTGTTCACTTCGTTTTTCTTTACCTCCCACCTTTCACTGCTGTCATTTTTGCCAGCAGAAAGGATAAAGGGGGTGATCGACAACCGACAATCAATAGCCCTTGCTGTCAAAAGATTGGCAGTCACTTGTGCCTATTCAGTTTTAGATTGGTAAAACACCTGAAGTCAAATTTCGATACCCTATTCAGTTGCACCAACTAAACTGTGAATTATGGATGGATAGACTATCCCGTCGATATCGAGTTATGAGTGCTCAACTGTTCAATCAGCTGAGCAACCCACTCAATGAACTAGGATGAAAGTGGGCGAGTAGACCACATTCACTTGTACTCTTCACGTGTTCTTCAAGTATATTCAGCCTCACTGATGGTTGACAAGGCTGGGCTATCCAAACATAGGTACAATCCACCCGACGGGCTTTTCCATTTTCAGCCTCCCCAATCTCTCGCAAGGATTTGGTGGGCCCCGCAACTAAGGTAAAGAGAAGTTGTCTAACCTTTAAGTGCTGGGATCCAACAAGGGTCACTGGTTTTCAAAGCAAGCTTTTAGACCAAACGGTCACACTCTCTATGCGTATAGCCCCCTAAAGTAGCTTGTTCCGGTTTTCCACCTGGTTTTCATTTTAGCCCCTTGCAACAGAAATGAGACATATAAACAAGGTGAATCCTTAAATCGCAAACGGATCTTCCTTTTTTTATGAGGAACAAATATATTGACATCACCTTTTTACATCCTAGATTTTGTAATCAGAATGGCAAATAGTTTTTTCGTGCTACACACTTTACCTATCAAGTAAAGAGGGTAGAAATATGGAAGGTTTGAATAGGAAACATGCTCCCATTAAAAATGAGTTAGTGCTTTACTTGCAAGTATTATATAGTCATAAAAGGGCAACCAAAGAGCACACGCTTATATCAAGACTAGAAAAATTTATATCATTGTAAATTTTGTAGTCCTCGTAAGTTGGATTAAAAATCTACATTTTTCTGGCCGATTTCAAAGCCCACTCAGCACTGATTTAGGACTGATTCAGTCAAGTATCGAACCAAAAATTAGTTGTAGGTAAAAATTGGGTCAACCACACATTCGTCAAGTTTACAGTAAAATACAAGTGCCTAGATATATTCTTATACAACGTATTCTTCAAGAAAAATCGGAGATTTTCTTTATCAAATATGCAAATAGGTTCTTCATCGTCAATTAACACTTTATACTTTCATCCTTATCGCACAGAAGAAAACAATCAACAACTGTACCCAATAGCACACACCAAAGTACAGAGTGCCTACAATTTGTCGAGTTTGCAAACATGTGCACAACATGATAACACTAAAATGGAAGGCGTAGACTAGATAGTATTGCACAATAATGAAACCAATGATCTATACAATCAAGGAAAGATTAGAAGAATGACTTCTTAGCTTCCTTTTCTTGTCTGGAATTCGCATTCCATTCATTAAACCCCAAGAAGAATTGTTGTCAGTGTCATCATCAACAACGGATTGTTCATGTTTAAAAAACCTTGGCTTTCTGCATCAGCATTTTCCAATGGTCATAGTATTGCTCTATTCTTTTAGCTTTTACTATAACGAGTCCACTAATTCCCTTATCTTAGCCACTTGAGCTAGTCTTTGGTCTTCCTCTGCCTCTGTTTCCCATCACCATACCAGTCAACAACTTAGTCCCTAAGCTCCACAATGTATAACGTACAAAAGAGAGTTTTCTTTCATTGTTATTTTTTTTTTATTACTGTTAACTAATATTTAACTACGATAATAATTTTAAGGAGTATTTTATGGTAATTTATTCCTTTTTATACTTCTTCATTGGTTATTGCACCTGTCTTTCTGATTAGTAATAGACGTATAGCACTTGATCTCGAAACTGCGAATCCTTTTTATACCTTTCTTTCAGTACCCAGTAATAATTCCCAGGGCGATTGAAAAATTTTAACAAATTTTATATCTTTTCTTGGCAGAGTCCTTAAAACAATGAAGTTGTTTGGGTTGAAAATCAGTTTAACTCCCAACCCTCAATAGATTTTAAAATCTATGGTAGATTTTTCTGTTTTCCACTGATACTGATGAAATAGTAATGTTGTCTGGTTCATGTAAAACTAGTGGAAAACAAGCATAGATACGATACAAGCATAGTTTTGAAACATTTGCTATTGCTTTAAATGCGCCAGCGTCATACCATACAATAATGAATTTTCTTCCTGAGTAAACAGAGCAGGAGTTTATGAATACTTCTGCAAATTCTGAATGAAATTGCATTGGCTATACCAAGATTATAACTGGCGTTCCGTTGTAACGTCTATACTGGGAAGCCATATAAAACACCAGAGCGGGCACGGGTAATGCTTCTATCTTTTGTGGTAAACATTGTGCCCATTTTTGCTTCTATAAACATTTCATATCACTTAAATGAACAAATTTAAGAGTATGATATTAGTATAAATAGAAAGTAACAAATATTCCTAGACATTTATTCGCATAATTAATTCTATTTAGTACCAGTACTTATCTGCAAATCTGATTCATGTATATTCTATTTCAGTACTGTAACCACTGGGTGATTGTAGAGGCTATCGCCCCCGATAATTTCCAAGGCAATTGAAAAATTTTAACAGAGTCTAAAAAGAACATAGTGTTATATTGCCACTAGGGATGACAAAGAGTGCAAAGAAAGGGCATCTAGAAGCCGAGCCCCCTTTTCGTTCTTGCAAAGTCTATGGAACAGCAAAATATCTTTGATGAAAATGGTTGGTGGTTATGGGACTGTATTTTAAGTCTTAAGCACTTTACACAGCGGTATATGAGTATAGACTATCAATTATCTCAATATTGATATTGGCTCGAAATTGACCATCTCAGTCATCGTTAGATATGACATTTTAACTGAAATCAAGTAGAATTACCCATTAAAGTAGCATCTATATGCCCTTGCGTATTTTAACACCATCCGTACTTCGAGCGACTCTGATGTTAAATGCTTCATGCTTGGTTTAGACCACAACTTTTTGTTTTCCTTGAAATTATATCAATTGGCGAAGCCATACTGCATCGTCCTGTAGATGGAACGCAGAAGTGGTTCACTAAAGAGACTTAGTAGATCAAGTAGCAAAAGGGTAGATAAGAAAACAAGCACTTCATTGTAACTAAGTTTCCGGTAATAGGTTTCTTACTTCGGCATATCTAAAGAAATAGGAATTATTGATACCACCAGTAATTCCATAGCGAAGTAGCCTACATTCTATCCTTTTCTAGTTGAGCTGAGAAGAAGATATGAACAGTAAAGTGGAGACATATCTAATTTTGTTTCGCAAAACATTGAGCCCCTGTAGTCTTATACTACAGAAGATGATTGAAGGCAATTCAACATGTTTTTATTATCGATCAAAGGTTTTGCTAATGAAAACAAAAAATAATTTTTGAGATGCACATTAAAATGAATCTTCAATTATTATTATTAAATATAATATAAAATAACATAATAAAAACCTATATGGGACAACCTCAGATGACACTAAACCTTGCAATTCAAACTATTCTTTGATGTGAGCAGAGAATAATGAATTAATTGAATTACTGATATCATGATACAACAAGACGTCACGAAAGTTGACATTGGTCGCTTTTTATCTTCATCCGGTTTACAACCTCGCTAAGCGCACGAAATAAACAAAATAAGGCAGAATTTAGTTAATCCTACGTCCTAGTAAATAATAGAATTGACGTCAATGTAGGTGGACAGGAGAGGGCCTTGAGTTGCCTGACAGTGATTTGACCTCCATCACCTTGATTTAGGTTCTGATACACTTATTAGCGAGACAAAGAGCACGGAAAGCTGCCTTGCCACATTGCAAACAAGCTCTTAAATCAAAAATAAACTCCATAGCGTGTGAATACTCTCCATTGGACAACAAACGCATGACATTTTACGAATTCGTTAATTTCAATACAGGCTAATGTTTGTCATCCTAAATTGCTGAAGTTTCATATAGATTTGCAACACCTTGTATAACTGAGCAATAAGCTAATTGTTTCTATAGAGATAAATATACCAACTGTCGTTCTCAAAATGTGACCATATTTCGTGATATCTTAAATTGAATTAAGACAATCAAATCTATCTACTGTGATGAAACATAGTTATCATATGTGAAATATACTTAGGGCTGAAGAGAAACTCAGACTGATATTTTAAAGTTTTTATCGTCTCGGTGCAATGTTTTTCCTCGTTTGAATTTGATGCCGTTAATTAGATGCCACCGTATTTACATGTAACAATATATCACAATCCTCGCGGCAAGGATTATAAATTTTAAACGTAACAATTTCATTTCGATTTCAAAAATGTGAAATTTAGTGGCATTTTACAGTACTCCTGTGTACGAGGATGAATTCTAGGTCCGTTTGCAGCAGGATGGAGACGCCCACGAGGCGCACCTCGCACTCGATGGCTGGATGTCGTCGCCAAGGATCTGCGATCCTGTGGAGTGCCTTTATCTCAAGGGGAGCAGCTCGCTGCCGATCGTCAGAACTGGCGAACACTTGTGTTGCCAGTTGACTCTACGCACCGCACGGTGCTCGAGGATTAGTGAGTGTGAGTGAAGTCTACGCCGCGTAACCTAATTTCGTAACTTCTTATTGTGAATGGCTTTCTATTTACTGACTGAGAGATGTTAGATTTCAACATACTACAAAACATGGCAAATATTATCAGGTAGAAAGGGCCCTTTTGCAGCTAGTATTGGTAAACTTAACTTGTCCTATGACTTGTACCTTCAAGGAACGTGTATGTAAAGCAAACCTGTGTATTTTTCAATTTTATTTCACTACACAGTTTACAGTAAAAGAGTGTATACTACGCCTTTCTACCTCGCAATTCGTTTGTCCTAGTAGAAGAAATTTCTGCTAATCTATACTTGAACAATCGCTTGGGAGGTCTAGCTGTTTCAAATTAGTAGGACACAAATACTTTGATGACAACATCTGTGATGACTTCTCAATTGGACAGAAACATGAACTACCGATTGGAAAGTTATTGAAGTTAAAGTTCCAGGGAAAAACTATAGCGGTGTGAACATGACGTTGCAGTGAACAAGCGACTGAATATGTTCGGAGTTACGTGGAAAGAGTTGAACAAGAGCAGGTGAAGACACTTTATTATAGATGCTTTACTTGGCCAGCAAAAAGAAAAAACTGTAAAACTATGATCATGATTTTCTTTCTCTAAATTGCCATTTCAAAGCTGCCGATTGCATATATAACTAATTTTCAGCAGCCGAGGAATAGATACGACCGTCCACTAAAGTGGCTTCGTTTCTTAGATCGTTTATCTTCTCGAAGCATTTGTTACAATTATATACATCAAGATGATCTATGTGACAAGTGCTCCTGTCCTACGTGTGCTAGTACAAAAATTTGTGAAGAAAGATAGCTTGAAATTCTTTTGAAAGTCTTTTCATCGCTGATGGACATCACTTTTTCCAAACTTTTATCATGTCTTGTTAACATAGTTTTACCATTTAAGAGCATTAAGCTATCGATGGAAAGCTTTACTAGGTAATTTCGCTTGCATTTTCTAGGCTTTGTTGCTCAAGTAGGAATACCTGTGAACTACAACACTCACTCTATAGGGTCACTGGGTACATTATAAAATAACAAACCTAAAGCTATTACATTAAGTAGGTCCTACATGTATATGCAATTACTAATGTCAATCTGCTGAATCCATTTACATCTACATTCATGTACATCTATATTCATGTACAGGAAGGTGACGAAACATGTCCATGGTTACCCTCTCTGCGATAAAATGGTCTATAAATGCGTAAAACGGTATTTTACTTGGAAATAAAAAAGGAACGCTTCTAACTTTATTTGTCGCCAAATCACACCTAGAGCATAGTGCGCCCTTTCAAATTTCTATTTACCACTGTGGATAGAGGTTATTGGAAGCTATGTGCCATTCATAAAGAATTGATGTTTGCATAAATAAAGTGTAACCATTTTTACGTGCAAGTCAGAAAAACTATTAATTTATTAGTCGATCATCAATCATTCGTTCACACAGATACAGTGTTCTGAAGTGACCATCAAATCTTCCCTGAAAGGGCTTCTTACGATGGATTCTGCTCTGGAGCGAACTCGTGGAGCTCCCATATGTAGGTTTATAAATCCCTAAATAGAAAATACTCTATCTTCATCTCTATCTTTAATACATAAACTGTGAAACCTGTTTAGATCTCAGAAATACAGTTCAATAGAGATAGACTTTTACAGGGTGATCGTTCATAACTGGTCACACGTGACTTTGGAAAAAAAATTAAGTTAAAATTTGCCTTCAGATACAACTTCAAAGTAAAATTTCGATGTTCATCTCCCTTTTTAAAATTCAATGTTTGAAGAACTAAATGCTTTGTTCAGGTTCTATTAAAAAAAACCGAATGCTAAGTTTTAAAAGAGAATGGGTGTCTAGGAATTGGCCTCCGTAGTTCAGTGTATGCTAGATTTAATCGACCATATGACAACGTTTCTAACACAAAATTAAAATAGATTTGCTACTTGAAACATTAAAATACCAATCATAATAATGACACATATAATAGTAATAAAAGCTAAGAAAAACGTACGGGAAGGATATGGTAGGCAAAGCTTTGCAAGAACGTCTGTCCAGAAGCACCATTGCCATCTTACCTTGGAACATCATAGGCTAAAATAACAATCACAGTTAAATTGGCTAGTTTTCCTATTTGATAGATTTTGCTGATAGAATCTTTCTTTTAATCTTACTATTTCCCGTTCTTTGTCCGGCCCTGTAGTTAACAGTCTGCCACAGGCGGGAAAATCGAAGGATTGTTACCCATGGGCCTAATTCGTAATGGATTATTTTAGCTTGGCAGGTCTGACATTCTTTCTTTTTAGATAAATTCGCTTTGCTTACTAGGGGCGGGGTTCTTTTTACGACCTGTTAATCTTCGTTTCTTGTTTAAAGGATTTATTAGAGTTAAAACGCTTTGGGTAGTAATACTTTGGTTATTATGACAAGCAATGGAAATCTTTATGAGGTTATTGTACACTGTTAAAAAAATAGGAAAAGATTGTTAAGATAATTTTGCAGTTTTCATCAGAGGTAGAAAAAATATCTACCTGCACCCAGAGCCTCCTTTTATGACACAGCAAAGAGGAAGAAACTTTTCTCTTTTTGTATTATACCCTAGCACCAGAAATTTCAATTACAATATACGAAGCCTTCTTTTGTCTGCACAGGATGAATAACCCTCTGAAACTATTTTCTTGGCGCTGCTTGATGTTCAATTTAGTGTTTAAATTTTGATTTCCTGTCCTAAAAAATTATATATCTTTAGTGGTGCTTGGGGACTCTTTCACATACAGCTACAACGACATGCTTGAAACGAACTATTTTAATATATCAATGATAAAGAGTTAACAGAGCTCAAAATGATAGCTAATTTGTCTTTTTGATTATGCATCAACATACAATAAATCACTTTAAGTGTGTTTACGCGCGTTAGATATGTTAACATCACAAAAAACCTGGAATTTTCTTTGCTTATATAAACAAATTAACACCTTTTTGATTATTAATTGGTACCATAAGGTCATTTTTCGTTGTTGGCGTTATTTAGTGAAATAAAGTTTACTTGATATCGGTTGGATCAACTTAAATTGAAAGAGGGATATCTCAAAGATGCCAGGACCTTATAAAAAAATACCCTCATATTTTGTCCACAGTATACATATAGTGCATGCAAGACCATAACGGAAAAAGTCTCACTGTTCAAGCCCAAATTTTATAAATTTGTTGCATTTAAATGACATATTCTCATGCAGCTCAACAATAACGTTTCCTAAAGGACAAGTGGCGCCCAGGATTTGATTACACCTCGTATTTAAACTTCGGTTTAACGACTAAGCAAAATCTGCTAACTCACATGATGAATGTAATTAAATGAAGTGCTGTACCAGATTGTCTTGAATTTAGCAGCTAGTAATCTTCATTAATTTTTGACGTTGAAAGGATCTGGCAAACTCTTTCTGAACAGTCCAAAACAATAGAACAAGGTAATGGTGACCTTGATGATAAGAAATAAATTTTGTACAGTAAGCACAATGTGCTCGCAGTCTTTCACTGGTACGAATTCACATCCAAAATTTTGCACAATATTTGGATTCAGACCTTCCTTTGCAATATGACCTTGCTTCCATTTGTGTTAGTCAATATTTTTAGTCCTTTGAAAGTCGCTGAGAGTAAAGCATCTCTAGTAATAAAATACACGTTTCACGTTTTATCCCATTTCATTGCCACATTTACCTTTTAAATTTTTTTGAAATGTCCTCTTATAAACTTTGAAAGACTCTAAAGGAAAGGAAATCATGTATCATTATCAATGCAATTGAATTCAGAGTATGTAGAGATATCATATACTCTACGCATACTAGGCAGAATAATCTTCGTCTACTACACGGAGATGAATAATACTTATTCTCTTGATTTATCGGGATATGTTGTAACTAAGCAAATTGGAGGAGCTGCCTGGTTGCCAAAGATTGAAAGGTCTCTTGGAAAAGCAAGACTCAGTAGCCAGAAGGTAAAACATGAGAACTGAAGTGAACAGGTGAATACATCAAGTTATCTTAATTGATATTTCAAAGTCGAAAATCAAGCGGGTGGTAGTCTAAGTATAACCTCAAGCACTCAAATACAAGTTTTTTTCTACTCTTCGCTTTATCTACGTTTTTCAGATCCATACATTCTTTAACCGCATACTTCTATGCGCATGAAGCTGCATTTGTTGACTTTGAAGAAACCATCCAGTTTTCATGCGAGCTTACACTTAGTCCGAACTTCATACATTCATATAACCTCAAGCACTAAAATACCAGGTTTTTCTACTTCTCGTTTTATCTACGTTTTTCAGATCCATACATTCTTAACCGCATAGTTCTATGCGCATGACTCTGCATTTGTTTTGACTATAAAGAAATCATCCCAATTTCATGTTAGCTTTTTCATAAAACATGGTCTCTCTATTGAAGGGGGACACGGAGAGAATCTAAGATCTTTTATACTGCGAAAATCTTTGTGCGCATTTTTTAAGAACATCAATACAGTCTTCTGTTCAGATACGTCTTCCTGTACACAGAAATTGGGCTTGCTTATCAGAACGCACTTTCATAACCAAGCCATTTTAACCTTCTGGCATGGCTGTCATAAATACCAGGAGAGACCGGTAAAATCGCGACGTCCCGTCACCTTGTAATAAGATCATGGTACTACGTTTAAAGATAAGACTAATGCGTCCCAGGATTCATTTTTACCTGTTTCATCTGCACGACATTGATGTGGATAAAAGAAAAGGACAGTTTTTGAATTTTCTCTCAGAGTTATTTTGGCTACCATTTCTTAGCCCTGAAACTTTTGCCAGCCAATGTACAATTGAATTAAAGATTTGAAACTCTCTGACTTTTACTTTTGCTCTATCTGTCATAAAATAGTAGTATTGCATTTTAATAGTCATACTTTCGGCATTCCTGATCCAATTCCTTTGAAAAGTTATAGCATGGTCCAAAAACAACTGAAGCCAGGAGTATAAAGGTCTGATTTTGAATTGAAACTGCCGATATCCCTGCTTTAAGCCCTTTGTTAGGTATGTACTCTATACAGGAAAACGAATTTTAACAGATTACTGTGAGAAAAATGCTAAATTTGAAGGAGAGACAAAGAAATGTCAGAGAGTCATGTTCACTAGGGTCGTTGGATAGTGCTAAAGAAGAAGGCCTATATATTACAAACTATAGCTCCGACATAAAATGTTGTTAACGAAAGATAGTACTAAAGTTGCAGTACAGTAGGACTTCCATTGCCAAGTTATGGAGGGGACTCCTAAACCGCCCACGCCCTTCCGGAGCAGGTTACGAATACCTAGTGACCAGAAAAATCCCAAAACTCGAAATACTTATACGGACTCATGTAGCAGTTATAAAGTTCGCAGTTGATTTACCAGTAGATTTAAAGCACTGATCTCTAAACAAGACTGGATCAAGCTTTCCATTGTTTCCAACTCCGAAAAAGTGTAGTCACGAGTACTGGCCCCCATTAGTCCGGGAAAGTCCGCCATGTTGCGAAGCATTGTTTATAAGCTTTGTTTTGAAATGGCGTCCAACGACTGACCTCACTTTCAGACGGAAGACGATGGATCCAGTGTTTTGTAGAGATCAGTGATTTAAGGAGGGAAAGGTTCAGGGATGTAAGAAGACAATGTCATTAAAAGTCGAGAAAGTGAAAAAGAGGATGAGAGATGGTCACGAGGCTGCATAGCGTACTCCAGTGTTTGATCGCACTGCGGTAAAGAGAAGGCTTAAATGAGATTCATTGTCACATTTCGTGAGCAAATTGTAACATCTGAAGAACCTCAGACACCAATGAATATCAATGCAAATGCCCACAAGATTATCTAGTTGGGCACTTTCTATACATCGAACAGTAATTGACGTACGACGATGAACAGCAGGTGAAAACTGTAAAACTGTTTATTAGATTTGTCAAATTCCTTGTCCTAAAAATTACCCACAATATTAAAGATAGTATAATATTACACTTGTCTGGGAATTTCACACTCTCTTCTAATGTCTGTATATTTACTAACACGAACCCTAATAAACACAAAATATAAAACAGGACCAGTTGTTAGGATTTAAGAGAAATCATGTTTTATTTTGGAAGTCATTGCTAAAAATAACTTAATATTGCTTCTGTTAAACTCAAAATTATTGGCATAGTTTACGCTGTGTTTGAGAAACAACAGTTGTCAGTTTTCTGCATTTCTTCATTAATCCATCAGGTTTGTTTAAGTGTGTATTTTAATTCTGTTTTGTGTTACTAGGGATCAGCAGAATGCCATATGACCCTCTCGGGACTCAATTAACTTGAGGTGGTAGGGAGAGGGAGGGTGTACAAGGCCATGGATTATGTTAATTCTATCGACTCTTTGAACTTTTGTTACTTCAGGTATAAAATATAGCTATTTTGTCGATTTATCCTTAAGCTCTAGAGCATATTTTAAAATCAGAAATGATAACCTTCCATAACAGACGGAAACTGGCAATACATCAACACCGTTGGAAAATCTGTCCCTGGAATAGCGTTTACAAGAAAAACATAAAAGTAAGTTTAATCATTTAGATTTTATAATAGAACACAGTTTATTCTACCAGTTTATATCACTAGATTTTTTCTTTTACTTGTAGATGGCGCTGCGTAGGGGATTATAATGACGTCATTATTAGAATTTGTCCCACCCCTTCGTTTTACGTGGCCACACCACCTCAACTTTCTCCTGAGCATGACATCCGTTTCATCAATTTGTACTTTCGAGCAACCTTTATATTTCAAGCTGCACATCTTCATTTTAAACTAGCCACGAACCTCAGTATCCTCCTGTTGCTATTAACCAGAACCGTTACCTGAACCATTTGGAATTTTAGTCTACGTTCCCAAGTTTCTGATCCACAAAGTGGAAGTCTACATGTGGGCTACAGATATTTTCATCCTATACTGATCGAGGAGGCTTGGAAGTCCCCTCAGCCATATATAGCCGGCCATACTCCGTAATCGTTAGAGACTGAAACCCCTTTTTACCCTGAACATATAATATCCCTATCAACAAATTACGATATTTTAACGAATAGATATTTGGAAGACTACCTGAAAATGTTCTTTGGATTTATTATAGTGTCGAGGTGAACTATCTAGTAAGCAATTGTCCGCAGAAATCGAGGAAGAAACTAAACAGTAATTTATTACAACTGAATTCTGACTCTCTTCGCGTATCAACTGAAAACCTCACTGTGAATTGACAATGCTCTATTGATCTGGTATGTAAGCAAATTAACACATTTTTTATGATTACTGTCAACACTACATTTATGACAGCATGCTTGAAGATGATCAGAAAGCCAATAAGAAATGGCTATTGAAAATTCACCCTTTCCTTTATAAATAAACGTTTCCTGACTATTAAACAAAAATGCTATAACATCTGTGTTTATAATTGTTATCCCAAGCTAATGCAATTCAATACTCTAGTGTGAAAAAACCTGAAATGTAAAGGCAAAGTTGAAAACGAAATCTGACCAAAAAATGTCATGTCGCTCTTGATATCCTATAGCACTACTAGACCTCATGGTGAATATTTATTAAACTGCAGCACATAAATCCAAAATCTCTCACCATTTCTCAGTAAAGAAAAATAAAGTAAGTTGTGACCTACGGTTATGAATTTACAATGTAAGTTCCAAATGCTTGCCCCCTAACGCGAGCAGAAGATAGATAAGTTATTCAGGAGGATTTTATTCTTCTATTCTTCGTCTATGCGTAAATTTATCTCCAGCTTTGCCTTACCGTCAACACCCTACTACCTGCTCTTTAGCTGCTTGTTTGAGTTCAGTGTGCCTATGGTATGCCTTTACTTATTCCTAGTTCTACAAGGTATGCCTTCTGTGGCTCACACTCCGTCATCAGAAGAAGATCTTAGGCGTTGTCAGAAATGCCAAATTTGTCATGCGCCATTCCCTGAAATAGTGCTCTACGTTGCTCAAAGCAGCAATTTTGGGGTCAGATTCAAGGCTAAAAATTAGTGCTTTGTCACTCAAACATCAAACAAAGAGTCGCAAACATGAGAATTTTGGTCTTTGCTTCCATCAAAAAGTCGTCTAATAGTAGATCTGTCGAACAACTTTGCAACAATGGACCTCACCAGATTCAACTTCGATTTAACTGCAATTCAAACTAATTGTGTATCCTTGTTGTTCTCAAAGACGTTCGCAAGCCTCTCGTCGCAGTTGCCAAGCAGGTAATCCCATGTAGAACCTTTTCCATTCTTGGAGTAAACAAGATTAACTGGCTACTGAATGGATTATAGTTAGCTCTTATTATTATAGCTAAGAATATACCGCAAGGCTCTTGCTTTTTAGTAAGAGATACCAGATCCTTCTATTTAGAGATTTCATTCAACTAACCAAAGGTATTCAGGAATATCTATTGATTACTTCAACCTCAGCTTGTAAATGATGGCATATAAAGGCAAGGACTGTAAGAGAATTGAACACTGGCTTTCCACACTATTTCTTTACTTCTCTAGGTGTTGTTGGTGATGATCTTGATGCCTTTATTGCTATTTCTATGCATTTTAAAGTCAAATATGTCCAATTCTCTCCTTGAGGAGATCATAAGCGGTGGGCGAATATGCATGGTCTGACGTCAAACGGTATTCCCCTGTGGAGTTATTTGTTAACTTTGTATGCAATCAGTAATCGTGTGCAGAGGAGGTATCAAAAATCACGCACCTACTTGCATTGGAAATCTTGGTTACACAGAACAATATATTTTTCTAAGAAACAGAGACGCACAACTATTTGTATTATAGACTTCCAAGACCTGAAATTTATCTTCTTGAAACATGGAGGAGGTCTACATTTCGTTACTATATAAGGATGGGTTTCCAAATCATTTGAAGTCATCAGTTACTTATGTAAGAAAAATATATGACAAAGCTGTTAGATGACGTCCCTCTCATCCATACTAAGATGCTCCTGCGAAGCAACAGTCGTAAAGATCAGATGATCGACAATTTCCCCCTTTTAGTTCTTTAGTAACTGGAAGTACAGTGGAGCATAAAAAATTCAATTTACCATAGTTGGTTTTAGCTGATGGACCGATGATGTATTAGTAGTAATAGTAGTAGTAATAGTAGTAGTAGTAGTAGTAGTAGTAGTAGTAGTAGTAGTAGTAGTAATAGTAGTAGTAGTAGTA
>JAAAKL020010183.1:0-14547 GCA_010016065.2 Carybdea cf. marsupialis auct. non (Linnaeus, 1758)
TTTTTTTTTTTTTTTTTTTTTTTTTTTTTTTTTTTTTTTTTTTTTTTTTTTTTTTTTTTTTTTTTTTTTTTTGTCTAAAGTTGTATTTTGTTGGAGCTTTGTTTTTAGACAGTATTCTGTGTTGCTATGGCCCACAGGCTTTTTGCAAAAAATTTTATCTTATTATGAGGCAAGAATTTTTTCATTAGGATTAACCTAACTTCACTTCTTGGGTGTGGTGGCTATAAGACGCAAGTACCGTGTAGGGCTTAAGGTTGGTCGTGAGAAGTATTATTATATCTTTCTGGGAAATAATAAGAGTAATATGTTGACTCGGTTCCAAGGTGAGCATTTATTTATAGAGCCTTTAAGCAGATGTTAAAACATCTCAGTTGATGCATGAATAAGACCTTAGAGGATTAATGAAAGATGACAAACGATAAAACAAACTAAATATAAACAAACAAACAAAACATAAAACATACATACAAACAAACAAAATATAAAACAAACAAAAAATGATAAACAAACCATTTTTATGATAAAAGATTTGATGACTCCTCTGAAAAGTTTCTGTTAAGCTTGGATTATTGATTCTTCGAAGATATCCTAAAAGGGACTTGATGAAGAAAACGCATAGGAAGAAAATTAGACGAATAGCCATAGCTATTGAAAAAAACGACAAAAATAATGAAAGATTAATATTTAATTTAATTAATTAGTGAATTTTTTGTTAATTAATTGTTAGATAATTAATTAATATTTAATTAATTTTAATAAAGCTGATATTTTGGTCGAGACATCTGCTTAACCGTTGAGTGGTGGCCTTGAAGGAATTATAGCTTTTTATTGTCTTTTTTCAATGACTGTACTATTCTTGTTTTTTCTCCGCCCCCCCCCCCCCCCCCCCCCCGGTGTGTATTTACTCATCGGATAATTCCAAGTTTCTCTGGAGTAGAATGATGAAAGAAGGACGACGGTCATATGCAGCTGATTCTTCATTCCTTTGCTCATAAAAAAGCTGCCCAAGATCTTGTTCAGTCCTCTAAAGAATTATAGAGTTTAAATCGTTTTGAAATACTGTTTGCAAACGCCAGATTCTTTAGACAATTGCCTGTATATCATTGTAATCCGTCCCTTGGTTTGTCTATAGCCTTTACTACACGATTAAAGCAGTAGCAAATAGCAACGAGGAAAGATTAAAGCCCTTTCTTACTCCTCTGTTAAAGGTAATAGGTTTTGCGCCTTCGCTTCCAGTTCTCTTACAGCAGCATGAGCTGTCATACTGACTATAAGAGAAGCTATATAATTTTCTTCTATACTTTATCCTTTACAATTGCTGCCGACAAATGATCGTAAGGCAAGATTGTGTTCTTTATCAATTCTAAGATCCTGTGAGGAAAGGTAGGCCATCGTAAGGAGAGAAAACATGCTTCAAAAACATCACAGTCGTTTGCCTGCGTCTATTTACAAGCGCCTGTATTTGGTTGCCCATCGCGTACAAATCCTGTTGATCCCTGAGGTTGGTCCTGATAAAAATTTTGTTCAAACATAAGATACAAGTTAAAGTTAAAGTTACAAGTTAAAAATATGAGACAAACTAAGGGAAACGCATTATCACGTGGAACCAAAACATGCGCTATATGCATGGAATGCGAGTTTCATGTTGTAATCTACTCATTCATATGCAAACCTCAAAATCATGAGCGATGAGGACTTAGCTATCAGAATCTGTCATTACATCTTTGTCTGGAGTGGATGCATTTCTAAAGTTGACAAGACAAGAACCAGGCGGTAAAAATTGTAGCTTTTTGTGATAAAACGGCACTGTAATCTATCAAGAATGGGGTCGTTAGCCTACAAGATTCTTTAGTTAACTAATTGTCACAGACTCCAAAACTAGAAAAACTTCAAATGGGCTTTGGACAGAATGATGGACTACATTGCAGTCCTTCCATGGTCAAGTGACGTGGTGCAGAGAGGATAGTCCTTCATCGAGATGAATGTCGATTTCCAAAGGTGGAATATTGGAAGCTAATGTGGTGACTGTAGAAATAGAGCATGTTATCAGTAGAGTTTGCCGAGTTTAGTTCGTAGAGCATACGCCGTGAAGGTTAAGCCTTGGAATATTGACAGAATTCTCGATTTGTATAATATCTTTTCAAACTTTCAAACAGTTCTCCAATGCTCATGAAATACGATATTCTGGTTTACCCGTCTGGACTCTTGGAAAAGCATCCAATAAAGAGAACAGAAAGACCAATAATCAGCTAGAAAGAAGCATCCATTGTGTAATTTGGGGATACAGCACCGTTGAAAGTTTACTATAGTAGCCTGGACCGAGCAAGAAAAGAGGAGATCAGATATTGGTAGCATCGTTGTACAGCATTATCTACCCTATCTTTAGATGGAGAACAGGCATTATAGTCTATCAATTGACATCTTTAGCATCTTTGGATTTTGTTATCTTTGTGAAGGCTGGAAGCCATAGGTGTAGTAAGATATGTTGTGGGAGCCCAGCTGTTTATCAGGGGGTCACCTCTGAAACAACGGTAAGATACATGACTCATGCGATCGCATCGGTGAAAAGAGAGAATTGTTTCTTGGATGTCCCTGGTGGCTATGTTGCCCTCTCCTACTATAATGAAATCATTTTCCATTTTAAAAGTATGTTCACCCTTCTAAGAATATTCCACGATCTTGCGGCTGTTCCCCCCCCCCTCCCTCATTCGAATCGCTCTCAGAAATGATGAATACGTTCCCTTCAAGCCATCATCGTAATCGGTTCATAGATGGCTCTATTTGTTTTCCAGAATTCTTTGTATCAACATCGGTATTCTTACTATTGATAGCAAGCTAGCAATACTTTCCATTTCAATCCACTGATTCAATTGACCTTCCTTGATAATCATCATAATCTCACTTCAAAACAGACGGCAGTTGACTTTCAATACCTTTAGGAACAAACCCGTAGTCTTTTCCTACCCACTCGATTCCACTTGATTTCTCATATTGTTTTGCTACTGTAATCTCGTAATCTCTAAAGTCGCTTCACCGTGAATAGAACAGAAGGATAAATCCTACAACAGAAAGGTTTGTGTGGCCATACACGAACATATCTTGACTTTTAAAAGAGATACAGATGAAAGTAAAAACAACCTTACTAAATTAAGATGTCTTTTCAAATCCACCTCTCGTCAGAAACATCAAATTCCACAGCTAATGGGTATCCTTCAGACCAAAATTCATGAGAAGAAGAAGAATACATAAATACAGGTTTGAAACGACATCTATGATAAATCTTGCAAAGGCATACAATAACATCATTTGATAGAACAAATACCAAAGCCAAGGGCAGTTAATACAGTTGCAGAACGTCGAACTGCCATGTTACTACACTTCCAGCATTCAAGCTGAAAAGGCTATCTTCGGACACTTCGGCTCGTTGGTACACCCTACTCCTTCTCCCCTTACAACCGAGCTCCCCCTTCCAACATGTCATACATTCATTTTCCCCCCTTTAGTCACCTTCTAAACCCCATTTATAGAGTCAATGAACATTTTGGTTTCAAGTTATTACTATTTGTCTGAAAATTCATGCCTTTAATGGGCTATCTCCAAGCTATCTTACTATCTGTCTGTCTGTTTATTTATATGTCTTTATATCTATCTATCTGTCTGTCTATCTGATTATCTGTCCGTTTCTCTGTCTCCAATCAGACCGATGGCCGGTTACATTCGAAATAAAATCCTAAATATATATCTGAAATCTGTCGATTTAAACCTACTGGCGCTATTCCCGCGCAACAGACAGATAGACAAACAGAATTAATGTTTTTATTGACGGTAATGCTTTGTAGCATTCTTCTGTACACACAAAAAACATTTTAAAACAGTAACATGTCGATACTCTCCCAGAAATAGGGCATTGATTTTTGATAAGCTGCAATTGTCTTAGTTAACAAACAACTGAGACTTGAAATTAATACAACAAGATCAACCTGACCAATAATAATAACAGTAATGTTTGAAATCGATCATGAACTTGCACATCCTTCCATGTTTGCTTGATGGAAGTATGCTTATCTTCAAGAATGTCACATATTTTCAGTCTTTTTATTCGGTTTAAAGAGGATATTCCTTTTCTCACAGAAACAGGAAGAGAGAGAAATCATTTGGCAGAGTATTTACGGGCAAGGTTAATTCTGACCTGTAGAAAATGCCATGGCCATTGTTTTTTTCAATTAAGTCAAGATTTTATAATGGACGTAAAGTGTTGAATAATCAATCTAATACTCTAACTAAATGTTTTTTGTACTTACTAGCAACTTATTTATATATATACTATAGTAAATTATTTATTATTAAAAATTATAAATAATTTATAAACCTTCAAAAATTATTGAGGGTTGACCGTTCCTCCAGGCCATCTACGTGTCCCTCGGTGACAGGAATTGTCGTGCTTTTTTCAGTAAAAGAATATATATCGATTAAGTCCATTCTCTGATAAACTCATTTTTCATTTCATTATCTGATTTCTGTGTTCAGGTAAGTATTTCTGAAATATAATTATGTAACAATATATCTTATAGTAACTGAAAATAAAACTATTAAATTGGACACCAAAGTTGACATAGACATAACTTTACAGAGACGTGCTCCCTCTTGCCAACATTGATGCAAAATACACGTACATCTTTACTTTACGCGTTTACTTTACAGCTCCTAAATCTGCTATTAAAATGTTTGATAATGAATGCTTTAAAGGAAATTCTCATAACTTTGTAAGAATGAAAAAGTTTACAATTAATTTTATATTCAGTTTTTGACTTCTTGAGCTACAGTACACAATCCAAATTGGTTTGAATTATAATTGAAGTGCAGTGAGTCTTTGTCAACCCACGGCCAGAAGCTCACAAGTTTACAAGTTTACTGGGCCACAAGCTCAAAAGTTGACAAGGTCACAAGATGTTTGCTGAATTCTCAAAACTTCGAAGTATTCGAGCTTTGGAACTTTTGGCAATGAGAACACAGTTCATATTATCGTTGGTTTCTTGTTCAGATCAGCGGATCGGCAGGGGAACCTTTTGGCAAGTGTCCACCCACCTAAAAATGTCCCAACACAAACCTTTGTATCAATGTACACTGCAGAACAAAAATTGCTAATGGTTAGGTTGAGTGCTCCCTCCGTCCCTAACAGAACCCCTGGTTGACTACGCCCTTAAATCAGGTCAGCATTAAAACCAGAGCAGATGCTTCCTTTCAAGATCAAAATTTAATAAAAGACATTCGGCTGTTATTCAAAGTATCGAAAGTCACTCTGCGCTACCATAGAAATCTTAGAAACTCCTTGACTTTGAAATATGCAAGTGTCCCTAATCCCCGTTCCTAAATACTGTTAAGCTTGAAAACGAGCATTTAGTAGACTTGCATGTCAAACCTCCCTGCTGCTAAGCGGCCAGGTCTAGAAAACAAATAATACCAGAAATGGACAACCCTTTCATGTGGCAAGTGTCTTGCGTGATTTGTTAAATTTTCACCGATATTTAGCAAAAACTTAACTTCTACTTGTCCAGGAATGTGATATTAGTTATTGAGAAAAAATAACAGACATAAATTACATTCTCGTATGCAGAAGCTTAAAGTCTATCAAATAAAGTATGGAATAATTCATCCATTGAATAAACGTAACGTATGTTTGCGTGCAAAAATATATGACACACAGCAAAGTTGATGAGAACTGTGTTGACGATTCTGCAAGTAGCCAGCATCATACTTAGGAGTTAATTTGGCTGAAGTATGTTTTTCGAACAAAGAGCGACCTACCAACATTTAAAAAAGGCAAGTCACAACGTTGGGGAGGTGATTCCCCCTTGTTTTCCTGGCAACATGCTTAGGATTGTCAGGTAGCTAACAGACTTGGGGTAATCTTCCAAAGATCTAACTAAATGCAAGAAATTGGGGTACATTAGACCAGTCCAAGGTATTCGTCACAACATGATCATCAGAGAATACGTCAAATACCTAGTATGTGAGGCCTGACGTAAGACGTCAGTTATTTAAGGGCTTCCTTAGGAAGTGTCCAAATTCTCTGATAGCGAAATTCCTTCATCAAACCTGCACAACTGGCCCCACGTGCACAAACACACACATACGCGTACCAATACGCAAACACACACACACATACAAACACACATACACACATGTCGTTCTCTGTCAGTGTTGGATGAAGACTTAAGCATATCTCAAAACATATTGTAGTGAACTCTACTTAAATATATGAAGCAAATGAACTTTTGACAGTTACCAACATGATATACAATAGATACACTTTCCATTGGTTCAATAGCAAATTTTAAACTTTCCACAGTCTCAACAGAAAGCGAGATATTGCTTTAAGTTTAAAAGCAAAACTGGAAACTTCGTTGCTGATAAGAGCAGCTCCAATAATATCACAGTTGATCTTTTTATCTTGACAATAACATTTTTAACCCTTTATCCTTTATTGTCTTGAAATATTTCCCAAAAGTTCTATATTCTCAACATCTTCCCCAAGAAGGATGAAATGACTTGCATAACTGTTAGCCTTCAAAGCTGAAACATAGTGTTGCTAATGGTTGAAAGGGGATACAAAAGGAAAACAATTGTCAAATTAAGACCATATTATTTTTTCATGTTTTTATTACAAAAAAGATTTCCCTTCATCTTGAGAATAAGTAAATTGAATATTATCCATATTATCTTCATCCTATTTTATTATAAGCATTGGTTTCATCATCATGATTATTTAGTCATCAATGTCATTATATTATTAAGATACTTAGCTGCAGGGTTACAGGACCTATTCCCCGAATAATGGCCTATGCGATATTAGTCCCCCCTTATAAAAACTGAAAATAAAGGAACTTTAGTGTTCTGCCGTCAAAAAGTAATCCTTACAAATACCCAGCTTTGTCTATAAAGCTACTATTCTACTGTTTCTATCATTTTAAAACAATCCCTACAAAGGCAGCGCAACAGAGTCAACTGCAATGGACACGCCCAACCCCTCTTTTGAGGATGGATTGTCTGACTCTTCTACTTCAGATGACAAAGGTTGAAGGGCGTCATTTCTGATACATTGAAACTAGTTTTCTCAGGTTTACAATTTAACCATCAGACTTGGTAGTCTGAATTTAAAGTCGTTTTTAACCTATTTTGCAAAACAGTTAGTTTTCCAACGTTCTAGTAGGCGTGCTCCTTAACGGCCTTCACTTTTGGTTGCTCCGTTCATCCCACCTTTCGATCACTGGTGCCACTCCAGAATATAGCAGGCATGTTACTAACAGACCCCATGACGTTTCTCAAGGGTGTGAAACCCTACTTCGGATACATAGGTTTGTTTACTTAGGCAGCAGATACAGTAAGACGTACATCTAATAAGAAATGTTTAAGCCATCATAAAAGTATTTCCAACACCATACAATAAGAAATGAAACATCCCATTTACCAAAAAACAACATTTTGTTGTTGATATGACTGGATACTAGTTGCAAATGCGAATATCACGAATTCAAGTAACTTCGTATTGTGAATCATTAAACAAGATCTATTGATTTCACTGGCTTCTTTCCGTAGAACGCCATTGCAAACTGCAGCAGCGTGTTTGAATCAACGTATTCATGTTTATCGTTGCCCTGGTGACTAGAACAACCAATCAGTGGTTTCAATTACAGACGGATACTCATCCCTATCACTAGATTCAGGTTCAGGAAATGAAGTTTCTGATACTGCTTATAAACGAATTAAGGAAGATTTGGAATGAGATGGTGTTTGATAGTGCAAATGTTTTTTATAGATTTGATCATAAACCTAGACTAGGAACTGCACATGATCAGTGGCATGTAGCTGAAGTTCCTCTCGTAACAGTTTCTTGTTGATGCAAATGATATGTGGTTTGAAAACTTTGAAATCGCATAGAGTTCCGGATTCGTATTGCACATTGTCGCCAGACACTGTTCACCTGGAGTATAAGAACAAAACTTTCAGGATAAATTGTCATAACAAAGAAGCCTGTATTCTACCAGTAAAAAGAATCTGTGAAAATTTTTGCGTCCTTTAATAAGAGAAGTGATGTGAAAATATGTCACGTGTACAAGTGTTATTTTCAACCACGTGTTTCACGTGTTACAATCTGTTACTCAACGCTATTTCAAAGCGTATTGTGTGGTAGCCCTAGAAAGGCATTTGACGAATCTGTAGTTAGTTGCAATGATACAAGCAAAAGAGTTAATTCCAAGCCCGTTGCAAAAAGTAAGTCCTTGCTGGAGGTTTGATACGAAAAGTGCCATGACCCTTGTCGAGTGCTGTTTAAGGTGCCCTTTATGGCAAAATATTGCTATTTCCAATGACTATTTCCAATGACAGTTTTAGACTTCAAAGAACAGGAGGATTGTTAGCAGAAGGTTGATGGTTTGAGCCCTTTCTGGGCAATCAATCTAACATTACCTAGGTAAGGATACATTAGGCAACCAAACGTCCTCTCCATGCCATGCCCCAGGATATGCCAATTTCTGTTAGTAGTCTCTGTTGCAGAGCATTGGAAAAATGGTTGGTATCTTCTAGTTAAAGTGTTAAGTTACTCTTGACATATTCTGCTCTAAAAAAACGCTCTCCAATCCCCCCTCGGCCCCACACACCAAAGACTGGAGCTGAAACCCTTCGTCTCTGAGATTGCAGTCTCCTTCATAACCCTATTAACGCTTAAAACGTCCTCTGGATGAAATTTAGAGACCGTAGCGTTCTATTTTTGAAGTTCTACTGGACTACATATTTCTTTCTGTAGATTGGAAAATCAACAATGTGGTTGTACAACTAGCCTTTGATTTATTTCTTGCTTGAGAAGGTGCTAATAAATGAAGAAACTATTCTTTTGTCATAGAGTTATCTCTGTTCTGCTGGTTTCCTGTTACTTTCTGACAATCATCCTCTCTTTCAATCTTTGGCCAGAATTAACGGGCATTCAAGGAAACGAGGTTGATCACGGATTTCCTGTCCCTTTTGAGGGACTTAAGGGAATTTGATTAAGGTAATTCGGTTAAGAAGGAGGATTGATTCAGAGGAAAGGGGATTGTACTAGTTACGTGATGAAGCTGATGACCCTTTCGTTTTCACACAGTAACGCCTTGGCAACTCAGGTTAAATTAATCTCCTCTTTGCTATTTAATGAGATTGAAACTCAAATTGGGCAAACGGGTTTGCTTCATTGAGAAGTAATCTTTCCGGATTTTGCTTAACTTTGGAAGCTTTCTTTCCATTTTAATACACTGGGAAAAAATTTTCTAAGAGTAACTAATTATTCTATAAAAAAGCTTCTAATGAATCCCACAGGATTTGTTGCAAATAAATAACAAGAATCAACAATGTACTGATCATTGTTCACTGATTATTCAACAACTTCCTGTCACAATACTATACTAAAATGCATCACTGCGAGTGCAGTTTTACTTGTTTACTTCTGCATTTAAACTTGTTCGCTTGTTTAGATTATTGTATTATCATATTCTATTTATTTTTAACTCTGTACCTGTTCTATCTAATTTAAAGGTGACACCATGATATCCCCCGAGTAGTCTAAACTCACAAACAGGAACTTCTAGACTTAAGTTCACTTCATCCTGCTGTGTCACCTTTTCGTAGCCGTTTCACAGCAATTTAAAGTAGTTTTATTATATCTTGAATAAAATGTCGTGGAATTCTGTGCACAAAAACATACAATACTCCTATATCGATACGTTCGGGTCAAGATCACTGAAAACGCCATACAGTGTGCAACATCTCTTCAAGAAATCAGGTAGACATCTACAGGTAGTGTTCTGGTAAAGATGTGGAGGGTCAGATCAAAAGGGGGGCAAAAAGGGGGGCAAGTGGTTACGCTTCCCTTTTTCCGTTAAACATTCTTTCAATTGACGCACACAGATCAATGGCATTGGCACTAGAACTAGTCCCCACGTTAATTCTACAACCGACGATGTAGTCAATGTAAAAACTAATCGATGTGCAAAGCAATAACGTAGTAAAAGTGATTGACGCGTGTGCACGCCAATCAGTAGGATACCAAATAGATTGGCAGAGAGACTTTGCCACTGTGTCTATCATTATATATAGATATGTGTATATCTGTGTATATCTATACTATATAGTAGTATAGATAGTGCCGCGATGACGGTTAAATGGTGGTAAAGACAACAAGTTAATAACAAGAAGGGCAAGTTGGTGTGGAAAGGGACAAGATAAGAAGGTACTCTGATAGAAAAGAGGTAGGTTGGTGTGGAAGACTCTGGAAACTATCAGGATGAGTTGGTGATCAAAGGTATAATATCAGACAGAAGAGCGGGTGAAGGAGGAGACAAGATTTTGAAAAGAAGGCACATTCATAATGAAGAAGGATACACTGTTCATCAATAAGTCGATACGGTAAGTTAATTTTGAGTACAGCAAGATGGTTATGAAGGGCGTCATCAAATAATAATAAAAGGATTACTCTAATAAACAAAAAGACTCGAGCAAAGTTTCTAAGCATGGAGTGAAACGGTGGTTATTAGAGGCTGTGACGATGCTATAAATGTCTGTTTCTTCATTTTAGCGGATAACCGGATTCTGCGCTTCAGCTAATTTTAATGTAATCTGATCATATGTGATACACTTTTGTCAGATATATCAATAATGATCACATAACAAAAATGGTATTTTTGTATTTGTTCACAAGATCAATAAAACAGTATTTTAATCACAGGGAGAGGGATGCGAGAACTGGTTGTAGATATCGAAGCGGCTGCCAGAACTAATTGGTGACTTCACAAGGGTCGGATCAGTCGGAACAACTCGAACCAAATTTATAAAGCATTGTAGTTTTCTTTTGATTTGTACACTCGGCTAGTTACTTTGTAATTAAAATTGCTTTCTCGAGTTTTATAGCCACATTATAAGTAGCAGTAGAAGTAAGGTAGTAAGATGGGCAGTAGATTTGGGAAGGGCAATGATTAGCACTTCTAATATTCATGAAGGTAACAGTTGAACGAAAAACGTAGACATCTACTTTCCAAGATATATTACATATTTCCATAATGATGATGATGATGATATGATGATGATGATGATAATGATGATGATGATGATAATGATAATGATGATAATGATGATGATGATGATGATGATAATGATAACGATGATGATGATAATGATAATGATGATAATGATGATGATGATGATGATGATGATGATGATGATGATGATGATGATGATGATGATTATGATCATGATGACGATGAAGATGGTGATTGTTACTTAATTAGAAGCAAGTTTGTAACTGTACATTACAATATATTAGAGTACAATAATACTGCGAGGCAAAATTCTCTGCTTTGAAAGAGATTTGGGGAGCGCAGTACTGACTCTTGCTAGAACTGCCAGGGGTTAATGGTAACTGTGGTAGGTGGAAAGTGCTATGACATGGATGATTATTATTCTCGGCAGCGAGAACTTGGGCTGGATGTTCCTTGTCTCGATTAGAAAGCAAGCTTTTGATCAGCATTTTGCTCTGTCTAACAAAAGCTAAACATCTCATTCCCATACCTCAGTCATACTTGCTAACAGGTTCTACAATGTCTTAATATGCAAATTATGGAATTTGCGCCTACCTGTAACTCTGCAAAATGTCGATTACACCAATAAAAAGAATCAGTCGCTCTCCTTTACTGTTTTTTCCAGGTACACCACCGACCCTAAAGATAACAAAATTCAACGTGATGACGCTATACTTAATTCTTTGAAGAGTTACTAGAGAGAATGAAGGTATGCTACCACCAGGACTCGAACCCGTGACCCGTGCATGCGTGGCATGGGCTCTGTTGACTAACCTAGGTGACCTATGATGACAACATATTCTGTTTCTCTAGTCGCCACACTAGGTCCCAGTCCCCAAACTGTTGTCATAGAAGTACAGCTCTATGCAGTTTTGTAGAGTAGCCTCTCTGTACCACGTAATTTAACCACGGAGGACAAAGTTCGTGCCCAAGCCCCTGTATCCTCTGATTGATACCTTACACGAGAGGCCATTTCAAGATGCCATATCTAACTCAAATAATACCACTTACAGATAAAGCAACAACAATAAAATTCCTCGTTGCATACTGAAGAATTGCTGCTACATCTTAAAAATATAAATGCTAGTAAATTCTACTGCAACGATATATTCCATTTCTGAAAACTCAGATTTAAGGTATTACCTATATCAGCCAACGCAATGTAACTACTAATCTCTAAAAAACACTGGATCGAGCATCTTCCGTCTCAAAGTGAAGTCAGTCGTTGGACGCCATGTTAATCCCCAACAAACAAAGCTTATAAAAAATGGTACGTAACATGGCGGACGTTCCTGCGCTATTTTAACTTCTTGAAACTAGTATTCGTGACCACACTTTTTAGCTGTTGGAAACATTGGGTTTGCTCGATCCAGCCTCTTTTAGAGATCGGTGGATGTAACGCCATTTCTCAAGAAATAAGCTTCTTGTCAATACCACTTCCGTACACTGCAACATCTTTTGCAACAAATTCGAGATAACATCTCTTTGTGATAATACTTTCTGTAACAAGTTCTATAACAAGTTTTGTGTATGGACCAAGTAAAGAATGCTACTTCTGGATCGCACCTTATATAAACACTGCTACTTGCCAATTAATACACTATCAACGTAAAACAACTCAGAGACACTACAAGTTCTAGCCACAACAAGTTCTCCATTTCTGCATTTTAACACCGGACTTTAAGACAACATTTCAACACTGCACTTCAACGACGCATTTCAATAACGCATTTTGACAACGCATTTTCTACCTGGTCGTAGAATTTGAAAAAAAGGATGGCACAGGAAAAGTTTTCTCTTCAGTGGGTTATTTTAAACGCATGCCCACCTGGACGAAGCAGTGAAATACTAAACAGGGGTGAGTGCTCGGTGTTTAAAGACCCAGGAATCGGGCCAATTCCTTATTTTATTATTCCATTATATACTTACGGTCGGCCTTCCTCCCTTTCTATCTGAATGGCTTCCAAAGCCGCACTGAATTCATCACGTCTTGCAAGGCGCTCTAAAATAAATACGAGTACATACTTTAACAAAATCACAAAAGTAGCGAATGCATTTTCATTTTCACAACGTTAGTAGCATTTAGCAAGCCTTGACTGTTCTGGTAGATGGAATTCAGAGAATCCTCTAAATGCGAACTGAGGACAAGACATGAAGGTGATCTATGAGCAATAATTAGCAGGCCTATTCACCATAGAGCTGGCTCTGAACATGGGGACCTCCTGATTCCAAATCATTTCTTCAAATCTAAAGCGTTCGGAACCCTGTGGTCTTACGCAAGCGTGTAATACATAAACGTGATCGATTAACCGTTGATAACAAACAAAAACCATTTTGAGCTCATGAGTTTTCTTCAATATGAACCAGGGATTTTTGTGATGAAATGGGAATGTATGGGAGAATTGCCCCAATACCAAGAAGTATTAAGCAGTTGGCAGTGCTACATATCCTTAACTTCCCTTGAAAATGTGTCCCAACTACAATTGATAAGGATCAGGTTACCAAAAATAGTTTCTAAAAATAGTTCTTATCTGTTTAACTATTTCAGCAATGGCATTCTGACTGTTTAATGTGAGATTAAAGAGATTTTATAATCAACAGTACCAATTATTAAATAGGCCCTCAGCTTCAGAGCCAGCGCTATGGTGAGTAAGCCTGAAAATTAGGATAGCCATGCCTATGTGATTAGGCCTGATTTTCTACCAACTACGCTGTGGAGCCTCTCCCTCTCCTGATAACTCGCAACACTAGTTCCCAATCCTCAACCAGTGGGGACCGACATCCGGCTGTACACAATTTTTGAAACCAGCCTCTCTGCGCCTGTGCCATAGAAGGATTGCATTCCACCTTATCAATCTGTCTCGAAAGGCTTTGAAACTTGCACGGTATTATCAAGAAGAGAAGCTGCGAAATGTATTGGAAATCTATTTTACGAATAAAAAGAGCTATTTCTCTAATCTCATTTAAAACAACGTTGCAAAGATCTCGTAATACTACGTCGTTAAAGGTGACATGCCGGTTGAGATCTTGGAGACATAGAGTTCCGCAACGACGAAATCTGATCGATACATTTTCTCGATTGATTTTCTCATCATAAGTAAAGAATGTGGGTCACCTGGACCTTAACATCTTAACTTGGTCACATGACCCACCAATTCGAAACAATAAATTGCTCCAATGAAGTCAAATAGCTTCGAAGAATTTTCTGTCGGAAATTAGTTGCCTCATATTGTAAACAGAAAGGGGTTCAAGAATGTAAACATGCTACAAACAAAAAATGTTACAGATAAAGGTAAACAGCCTACATGACTGTCAACAAACCTCGTAAACAAACTGATCTCAACAGCATAAGAACTTCCCCCATTTGATTGGCACTTGCATACTGAGATACGTTCTGCACGGGTTAGTCAGATGAAGGTAATAATGATAAAAAAATCCCATACCT